>BCLG01003003.1:0-46067 GCA_001602295.1 Zoysia matrella
GTTTTTAGAAGATAGCTCTTCCATAGTTTGATCTCTTTAGATCAACCAGCCATGTTTTTAGCGTTCAGCACTAACACTAACCATGAGTTAATGATTGGCTTTCTATATGGGCCCAAAATTAATTCCTACCAAAATTTAGACATGAGACTATCTTATAGTAGTAATATATATAATTGATGGTGACTTTCATATATGCACAATCTGGCAGGTGGAACTCTCTGTGGTAATTTGCTTTAGTTTTGTTAGACTTCTATCTTAGTACTACTCACTCCAAATATTAGCAGCGAAGCATTGAGCTAATCTCTACGGCAGAAGATACCGTCCTCTTCCTCGTGACCAAGTAGCCTTTGGCTTATATGCACAGCGAACCGTGTGGTTTAGCTTCCCTCGCTGAGCTCTCGTGCTTGCTGCTGCTTGGATAGGCTGCGTCTCTCAAAGTTGGACAGAGAGCAAGAGTGGTAGCTTTCGCCTCGCGCATACACCCCGCCGGTCTACCTCAGGCGCACCACAATACGGGCATCACAAATATTGTTGAAAAATATTCGATATTATTGTCGATTATGCTTCCTTGTATTGTTTTTCCGTTTGAATGTAAACACTTGAATTTAAAATACGTGTATGCTTTGGAAACCTCTCTAATATAGCAAAACCTTACTAGCTTGAGAAGCTAATTACTCAGAACAGTGTGAACATTTGCATGTGCAGAAGTAGGGCTTGCGTGAATGGGCAAGAAAATTTCGCGGAGGACAAGAGGGTGGTTTGGTGTGGTTGGTACGTATACTACACCTCTCAGCAAGGGAATGTTTTGACGAACCGCTGGATTCGCTGTTTGGCCGAGGCTGGTCGTGGCCGCGTACGCCTGGGTCGTCGAAGCAGCAGGTTTGGCTTTCCTCCTCGACGCCTTGCGGCCGGCGCCAGAGGTGGTTACTGCTGGTCACTCACTCGAATTATTTTCGGAGGTCTTCCGTACTGCTCGCCTCGTGTTGAGTGTTGACAACGGCAGCCGACAGGGACGGGGACCGTAAAAAGCTCGAGATCTCGCCCACAAAAGTCTCTGCGATTTTCCAATGATTCTTGGGAGGAAAGGGAGCCAGGGAAAGGGAAGAGGGCCGGCACGCAACCGCCATCAGCTTTCGCTTTTGTCTCTGTTGTGTGCTGCCCATGCATGGTCATGATAAAGATTGGTCAGAAGTACACTTGCTCCCCAGAAAGCCGAGCAGAAAGGTGAGAATGATTGAAGGAATCTGCTGGTGAGTATGGCTAGTTAAACCCAAAGTACTGGTATTTTGAGTTCAGTTCGGTTCAACCAAATGTACTGCTTATGAACTATCTAGGGGGCGGCCTTGGTCTTTGAAAGATCCACCTCAACCAATTGTTAAATCAACCAACGTCAAATCTCTAAACTGTTCATGAACATCCCATGCATTTCCCCACTTGGACTGAACAAGGTTACCAATCACCCATGAATAGGAGTAGAAGAATGCAACAGCATGTGTCTAGCGAGTGGATTCGCTGTAAGAACTTACGTTTTCTTGGCGAAATCCACGAGGGCTACACATGGGTCTTCCACTCTTCCTGCGGTGCTCTGCAGGTTTATCAACAACCCCGCATTTTTATTGGCAGGGGCCGGAGAATCTTCGGATTATCACTGATGGATGGCTCCTGGTTGTAGCCAAACGTGGGGAGCCCCTGATCATCACCGAGAGCAGGCTGATCGATGCTTGGAAATACTCCTATAAGAAATGAAAAACAAAAGCATCCGTATGCGCCTAACCTGGGAGCCCCTGATCAGTCCCCCACTAAACTAGTACTAGTACCACCGGAGATTAGCAGCTCGACGATTTGTTTAGCGTCGAGGTTAGTTGGGACGTGACGCCGGCTTGTCCCTAGCGTCGTCGCGGCGCGTTTGGCCCGTCCGGTGAGAACCTTCGCCCGCGAGGCGCACGGCGGCAGGCATCGATCGCCCCCAGGTCACGGGCGGCACATGAATCGTCTCGCCCCTCCTGTCTCAGGATCCCGGCAGGCGGGGCCGCAGGGGGGCCTGGGCACGGAGGCGGAATCCTATGCATGCCGCCGCGCTGGTGCGTGGCTGAATCGTGATGCCGATCGCGCGCCTCTTGGTGATGCGTGCGTTTCGACGTCTAGCTGCAGCTTTCCGGTCGCAATCATGTGTACGGCTGTAGGAGCTAGAGGCGGGCGTGGTAGACGCGCCCTGCTGTGCTGACGGTGGCGGAGACTGCTCGGGTGTGGTGGGAGTAAGCGGTGATGCAGCTTTGGGCTTTTTTCAGGCTTGTGGCAGGTTCGGTGGTAGTGCGTGCGTTCGCCTGTTGAAGGAGTACCGCCATTCTCGACGGCATCGGTTCGTGGAGTGCAGGGGATGGGTTGTACATCGCTCGGTCGATGGGCGATTGTGCACCGGAACCAGTGAGGGCTGAAGGGACTCGGGAGAGATCGCCAGGCACTCGCCGCTGTTTGGAGGCTCGACCAAGGAAACAGATGCTTTCACATGCAACTTTCATCATATCGAAAGAACGCTTCACGGCTTCAAGCAGTTTCCAATCATGATCCAGAAACATGCTGCAACCATTTTCATGCCAATTTCAAACGGAAGAACGTTTCAAGCATATTAATTCAAACTATGCATCCTTCTCTCTCGTCAATTAACAAAACCGGCAGTACAAAACCTACAACGAAAAGGGACAAGGATCTAAGTCTCTATTTATAAAGAATGTAGGCTTCGATCCCATGGATCAATAATTGACGAAAGGCTATCATATACCACCAGGCAAGCAATCTTCACACAAATAGGTTTTTCAATAGATTCAAAGTCAGCGATAACAGTGGTAGTTCACAGCTCCCGCAGTACATAATAGTAGGTGTTTGTAACATCACCGGTACATAATAGGTACTAGAATCCCCATGATAGTGCAAATAGTTTGTGAAAGCATGGTAGCGTTGCTAACAGCGTCACCGAAACAGCAAAGATACATGGAATATTCCAGGATATTCCTAGTTGAAATCAGTCCAACATCTTAGCAGTAAAACATGACGCGCTTCACGTTCTCCTTGAGGGCAGGTAGAGGCCTCACAGCAACGCTCCCCGCACCCCTGCTGCGCGCACCTGGTGGAGGGCCACGGCCAGTCGCAGCACTTGCCATGGACCCACTGTCAGAGGTATCTGGCTCCATGTAAAAGCGAGCTCTGAAGGCTGCCAGATGAGCGTAGTATGCGGGAGGCACTACAAGAAACAAAACGCCGGTCAACATTTCACTGAGTAAAACACACTGAACTGTGTAAAGAGTGAACAAGAAATAGGCTAATTTCATCGAGTTGGGCTTACCAATTGATACAGAGCGGGTGCACCTAGCGTACCTGCAAAAGTTCAAACGAGGTTTAAAGGACAGTTGCAAAATGTGTCAAAATCAGACAAATGGAGAGTAAATATTACGTGTAGCATAGGTTGTTTGTGAGAGTTTGTAGTTCATCAGCTGTAAATTTGTTCTCATCCCACAGGACATGATAATGAGCAGGGCGGCTTGTACCCTGAATGGATCAAAATTCAAATCAATAATAGATCATCTCATCATGTGATAAATAGAAAAGGAAAGGAAAAAAAAAATCAACCTGAATGCCAGCATGGCTACACAGATAGAAATCAAACTCCGTAGGATGGCAAATCTTTGAATCAACCACAGTGCCTACATTCAGAACAACAAACAGTTTCTGATCAGCTTCAAATCAGGCACGTTAAGCAAAAAAAAACTAGGAGGTGCACCAAGAACTAACCAGGAAGAATGTTTCCACTTCTATCAACAGTACGCTGATCATTGTGGTTATTAGCAAACAACCTAGTGTGATGACGCTTCTGGACCACTACAAATGTAACTGGAGGCTGGTAATTGGGCTCCAACGATGCACAGGCCTATTTCCAAAGTTTCAGGAGGACAATCAGAGAAAAGTCAGGGATGTCAAATAATGCTACTACCAAAGTATGTGTACCTTTCGGATGGCATCAAGTTCATACAACAAGACTTGATAGAACTGTCCCTCACTGACGCCATCCCTGAAATTCAGAACTGTTTAATATATCGAGAATCATGAAGAGAATAAATTCCCACAAAATGATAAGAACCTGTAGAATATGATCCTCTGGGGTTTCTGTCCAGTTGCCCTTTTGAAAGAAATTAGAAGTTCCCTGCACGCTCAAAAGAATTTAATCACTTAGCAGAAATCCAAAAAAAGAGATGCGCGAACAAATCCTAACAAAGACCGTACTTGATCATGCCACCAGTTACTGTCCCTCTTTGTGGATCTTGCCATACTTTGAAAAGATCCTGTATCAACTCTTGGCGATGGGCTTGAGCACTCACTAGTCCAGCATACTTGGTGACCTCAGGCCAGTCTTGAGAAGCAACAACCTAGAATATAGTGAAAAAGGTGAAACTTTCACAATAGAATAGCAGAAAAAAATTAGCCTATCTTTCCTGCAGCAAGTGCTGCACTTACAGCTGCAATGGAAGGACTGGAATCCTCTCCTGGATGTGGATGTGTAACATCCGCACCAAATATAATTGTTGGTCTGTCACTGACAAGAGGAATTCTCCTTGTCAAAGCATCTACAAGTACAGTATTCCTTCCCCCAACCTGAAAGGTATGAAAATTGTAACAACTAATTATTTATCATTCAGGTGTGAATTAACAATATAGTGTGGAAAAGTTTACCTTTACATTTATTTTGAGGGCAACATTTGCAAGATACTGCTTGCTCATCTTGAAAACATGTTTGGTCAGACAGCATTGGGAGACCAATCCAAGATCAGTCTCACATATCCTTTTGAGATCCCCTGACAAACAAAACGAACACTAATCACATAAAGAATTCACTGGTCCTTCTTTCTTTTTTTCTAATTTGTTCTCTTTAAGGGAAATGGATGGTGGTATGCCTTCTCATTCCAGAAAAGAAAAAGAACAAAAAAGCATCTAAAAGAGAACGTAGTGAACAATGTTTGAGTCCTTGAGATTGATCTGGAAGTGAACATACCATAAAGAGAACCATTATTGTCAGGCAGTATTACAATGAGAAGGTCAAGTTCCCTGCCTTGTGGCCTCAGTATATTCGTTGCATCTTGATAACGAGCCTTTAGTGCTCTTTCAACATGTTCAGGCCTTGCAGTCACTGGAGGCAATACTGGTTCAGGTGCAAAATCCTAGGGAGGGAAAAGGAGAATATGAAGGGAAAGTAATACAAGATAACAAAAGGTAGTAAAATATCACACATAGCTGAATGGTATTTAGGACAATGACATACCATTCCAGATATCTGGCACATGATAGCCAATTCATGAGAGAAACCCCTAGCAGCACTATCTTGCACATTTCGAGAGAAGTTGATACAAGCCCAACTGCTGACTCTGCCACCATTAACCATTTTCTGGAAAGAAAATAATTCACAAAATAAGAGTGTATCAATTCAGACAAAAAAAGATTATATGAAAACAAAGGGCAAAGTAACGGTAAAAAAATAGATGTAAAATTGGTTAAAGTATTGTCAATGGCAGAACATAACCCAAATGACTAAATTTGCAGTTTATGTGTGATATAACTATGATCCGAATTAACTACCCACGAGATTTAAAGGATTTAACGAACAGGAAAGGGTGAGATGATTATTAATTCCGGGGTTTTTGAATAGAACTTTCTGAATCAATTTAGTGACGAGATGACGTGTAATGAAAGATCAGTCAAGCCAACTTGGCATGAAGCTCAAGTAACCAAATGTACCTTGTTCATCATGTTCCATTGACCGACTCTTGGCAAGACATCCTTCTCTCTGCCACTGTCGTGGTATTTAAGCTGCATTACACAGCAGTAAAAATATCTGCTTCAGTAGCCACACAAAACGTATGCACAAATATGGGGGAAAATGTTTCTATGTTATTAAAATGGGAGAGGAAAGTTCTCTTAACCCTTGGCGGAGGTAGAACACGCGCTTCAACTGCTGCAAGCCTCTCATCAATTCGTATACCAAATTCCTGTGCATATGGATCTTCATAGTATGCATTGTGATGTACCGTCTGATCAAAAGAGGAAGAAAAGCAATGATTTAAAAGTTAATTAATACTGGAAAATGATATTAGCATGGTTCAAATCTTGAAACATGCACCAGAAAACAAAAGAAATAACTTGATACCCCCCCCCCAAAAAAAAAAACAATCGGTAACCTGTAAGATGTCCAGCTCACGCTCTTGAGGACGCTGACAGGTCACTTTCAGTAGAGCAGTAATCTGCTTTTCATTGAGCCGCTTTGAGTAACGCTGTCCTTCAACAATCTTACAGACCTGATATTCAAAGCCATAAGCCAATAAGTAACTTCGTTTAATACGCTGTCACATTCAGAAATCAATTGAATAGATAAAGTTGTCTAATAAATCAAGTTCCATGAAGATAGGTGAATATAATAACCTCCATAGGTAGATAATTTGGCCTTTGTTGATTGCCCACTTGCAAGCAAGGTAAAGTGGTGTGTTGAATACTAAAACCGTAAGTCTCCAAGAAGTACTGCACCACAGTCTTCACGGTTCCACGATCATCGACCAGGAAACTTTTAATGGAAAAAACAATAAATCATGTCAATTCACTATCCCTTACATTGTTAGCTAATACTATATGCAAGGGATGTCACTCGTACGATAGCTCTCTTGTTGCTTGCGAAGTGAGGCCCGATATACGATACTTCCTGCGCATGTTTCCTCGGTGTGTGACCTCAACCTTCACACCTCTCAGTGCTTTTTTTATCTGCAGAGAAAGAATAATTGTAACTAAGCACAAACAAACCAAGCTTACCTAAAAGGTACGATTAGGAACCAAACCTTAACACGATCAGAGTCGGACAATGGCCGAACTGAGATATCTCTATTGAGAAGCTGAGCAACAAAATCAATCACAGGGAGAGGCTCAATAAATGCAGTAGAGGACATATCTGCAAGACCGCACAGAAATCAACCACGTTAACAAAAACCTTGGAAAACTAGAATGTGTACTACTAGATATCTTTGTCAAAGATCATATGTAAGGCGAAAAATAGAACAAAAACCGAAGGTTGCATTATAGTATCTGACCAATATTCAGTGAAAGGCCCATCTGGGTAGGCCTTATGCTTTGGTAAAAGCCACGCCAACTTTCCAAACCCTCACCAAGCTGCTGGCGTCTCCCTAAGTTGGGAGAATAAAATGACCTACCAACAGGAGAATACCTACAAAAGAAACAATCAGGCATTAATAAAGGCTGTCATTGGAAACATAACTAAAAAGATATATGTGTCTCAAAGATTACCTGGCAGTAGGCAATTCACGCAGTACAATGTCAAGCACTTGAAGAGCTTCTTGAGGAGCATCTGCTTGTCTTCCAGCAAGAAACATAGCCAAATGGTGGAGATCAGCACGGGCAGCAAATTTGATCGCCACCCTAAATACTCTTTCACGCCTTCAAATATAAGAGGCTGTATTTAGCACAAAATTTTGCACAAATTCGAAAGAACAGACAGGACAGGTGTCATACCTCTGCCCACCTTGACCACCTCCAAGACTGTCTTCCTCATCTTGCAGAGTAATTTCAAATGTCCTGGAAGTAAAGGGCAGTGGTCCAGCAGTATAAAGGCTCTTTCTTCCGTCATATGCAGGTAGACGCCCAGCCAAATCAGATTGTCGATACAGTGTTACAAGTTCTCCCATGACAGCACGATTCACACCACGTGATGTAACCTCGGGTGTTATAGTTACCTGATTACAAGAGATGGTTCAGTATAAATTACAAAAAAAAAAAGTCAGGCATTAACTTTTATGAGGAGCTTACATCATATTGGTGCAGGTCTTTGTCAGGAAGCTCGGCAAAGAAATGGTTTGCCTTCACAATGCACCTATCCCCATATGTACCCTTGCCAGGGCGCAAAGGGAATCGAACCGACTTACTTGATGCTGGTGCAAGTTGCATTTCTTGGCCGGTAGAAGTCTGACCACGGATAGCAAGTTGCTGAAACTGTTGCTGAACATGTCCAGAGCTCACCTCAGCCGCAGGCTGTGAGGATGAGCCAGGCCCTGATGGAGATGGTGAAACCATCGGGGCTTGATACTGGATATAAGGGGCTTGGTGCAGCTCGGGAACTATTCTGGGTGGGCCCTGAGGGATGTTTCGTCCAACACCACCTCCCCTATGCCCGCCATAGTATGCCTGCGGCACTCCACCTCCTCTGGGGCGTGGACCACCACGTCCCTGGTACTCACGTGGGTGATACTCAGCTTGACCACCACCAGGATGGTATGGCCCTGGGCCTCCACGGCCCTGATAATGTCCACCGCGGCCCTGGTATTGCCCACCACCACGGTAACCCTGTTGAGGAACCCTGCCACGTCCACCACCAAGTTGTTGAGTTCTCTCAGCTCGCTGTGAGGGACCTTGTCCAGAAGCTCCAGAAGCTTCCCCAGAAGTTTCTCCAGAGCCACCAGGGTTCGTCCTCTTCTTCCTCACCATGATGGGCACTGGTATGACAGGAAGAGATATCAAGATTATAAAATATTATTTATCAAGATTTAATATGAATGAAATGATTTACAGTGAGACAAAGGTAGATTGAACACCCAAACTCTCATCAAGAAAAAAAAAGCATAATAGGATCTGTTGCTAATGTGCTGCATTCAGCTGGTGCTAACAGAACAGAAGCAAATGAATACTGCAGCATGATACACATATGTGTATACCCATGAGAAATGTATGTTATGTTGCCAAAATAGTGTGGAAAGGAAAAATATGTATAAGGCTTAAGAGAGGGAATGTAGTAGCACAAGTTATAATAATATACTACTTGAATGGGTTGGCTGATGCTATTTATTGATTTTAGGTTTCTTCAATTTTATTTATTTGCTATGATTGATGGAAACCTCTATGTAAACAGATTGGCAAGTAGAAGGGCATATCATCCTACATTGAGCCACGGAGGGGTGCCTGACCCCTAGTCAGCTATAAAGCCTAAAACTATTTGATCCATTGATCGATATCCTAAACACAGATATAGACACTGAAACGAGATCAACCATTCATGTTATCTATAATAGTAGTAGTAGAAAAAGAGCCCTATTTCCACCTACAAAATAGAAACGTAAAGATGAGAAACTTGCCAAGCCTGGCAAGCGAAGCACTACAACTACACACTAAATAGTCAGAAACCCTGAAGTCAAGACTTGGCTTCTGCGGTGTATGTTAGTTTTTAAGCAAGGCAGCCTTTCTGGTTATTGTTGTTAATATGACGGCTACGGATGACACCAGACATTTTTTTTATGACTGAGCACGTTGATCAAATATTAATCACAATAATCGCAAAACTAGCACACGGTATAAAGGAGTGAACTTGATACAAAACAGAATGTGCTTTAATAATATATTTAGCACTTTGAGCTAGATAATTACACAGGCACGAAGTATATAATCAGAATAGGGGAATAGGGGAGATATTAACATTTTCGGACCAGAGTATAGGTCAAGCTCTTCACCAAAAAATAAACACTTGAAAATACCAGTGTTCTTATCTCACACAACTGCTCCATGCCTCTTATGCCACATTGCGTTCGAAGCCTAAAAAACTAGTGCTAATAGAGAAGATCCGACAAACACTAGCAAATCGATAGGCCGTCACCGGATCACCACGCAACGTGGTAGAAACACCTCCCAGATCGACGAACAAACCCCGCCAAATCCAGCTGCAGCCACTAATAAAACTCGTACTGCCACCAACACGTCAGCAACACAGCAACGGAGCCACCCTCCCAAACAACGGAACCAGCGAGGCGAGCAGGAGAGAGACCGAGAGAGCGCAGCAGAGACAGATCTAGTAGAGGACGGCGGCGCTACCTTGGCTCGCTCAGCGAACGGCCTCGCCGGGATGAGTACGGCGGCGCCGAAGTGTCGGACTACCAGCTCCACCAGCAACACTGAAGCCACTGCCGGTCGGTGCTCTCGCCCTCGCGCCCCCCTCTCCGCCTTTTCTGAGGAGTGGGGGAAGAAGACGACGGGCGCTTGTGGTTAACGAGCGGCAGCAGCAGTGCGGCTCACTGGGGAAAGCGCCGAAGCGAGCGCAGAGCAGGGGGCGGGTGCCCGTGTCAGTCCACAGTACAGATGGCAACGGCTACATGTTGGTCGGGTTTTACTTTCTTATCTGCATACCCATTTACTATCGGCTAAAAGATTTTGTCTGTGCTCGTGCCCACGAAGAATTCGCAGGTTTCGAATACCTATTAAAGATATGATTACAATTATAGGTAGTTAAAAGTATATATTTATGATATATATTTACTATAATTTTTTAATTTATTGACACATAATAAATCAAACTAATACAAATTTTTATATATTAAACACAGTGCGTTCTCTTAACTCTCGTTAAGTCACATCAGTTAAAAAATATTAACAGTTGAATTAAAATTTTACAGTGAATATTAAAAAAAATTCTTTCTCCGATCAATATAAAAGCGTGCTACTACTCGACAGCAGCAATATAAACGGCTGTGCCATCGTCTAGCTTTTTCAAGTTCACACGTTGTTTTGTCACAGTTATTTGCATATATAGTAATCCACATCACTTAAAAATATTAACCGTCAGATTAAAATCTAACGGTGAATATTAGAAATGAAAAAAAATTTTCTCTGATCAATGTAGGAGCGCGCTTTTACTCAACGGAAGCAGATATGAACGGTCATGTCATCACCTAGCTTTTCAGGTCTACACGTTGTTTTATCACAGTATTTTGCATAGATAGTAAAATAATAATAAAAATTTTATATATTAAAGTCTTTGATTTTTTAAAATATCTGAAGTCACATCATCAATAAATTTTAGATTGTCAGATAATCTTCTGGTGCACAAAAAGTTAAATATACCTCTGTAGCTTTTACTTTTACACGCTTTATAAAACCAAAAATAAATTACAATCCCGTCTTTCCACCAATTTTGATAGTTTTTGAACTCAAAAATATTGGATAGTTTTGCATTTAAATACTTAACAAAATATAAAATATGTGTCCGACCTTTTCACTAAATCTTTCATGGATAATTCTTTTGTAAGTATATGGTACAATTAAAGACTTTTATATGTTATAAAAATATATATTTAAGATAACTTAAATTATTTTATTTCCTAAAAATGCTCCTTGATTACTATGAGAACTAAAATTCAATCTTTTTCTCGCTTACAACTCCGGTCTAAAAAAATAGTAGATTTGGACGCAATGTTTTAATCAAACATTGCCAATATAAATTAGAAATAATTTTAAATTTATTAAGTTATAAAATTAGAAATAATTTGTTTTAAAAATACTTTCTTAAAAGTGTATTGATGTTACTTTTTATTAAATATTTTATAGATAACAATAGTTATATTTATGGTTTGAAGACCGTGCCGATAACTTTTTTTTAGATCGAAATATATATTTATGAAACTTTATCATACAACTACACTTCTATTTGTTAAATAATAAATTTAAAATATACTGCTTCAACTAGCGTGCACAATAAAAACATATATGAAAAACGCAGCAATTGCCTCGCAGATTTTTTTAGTTTGAATTAAATGTGACACATTAGGTAAAAATATAAAAAATAATCTATATAATATAATATTTTATATACTCATATCTAATAAAAACATATATTTTTTATATATTAGATATATATCGATATGGCGAACAGGTAGAACTTTCTGGTACCTATACTCGTTAAGCTCACTGTATAAAAACTTCTCATACCGTACCCGTCGGATGTCGGGTTTCGGAGCCGTTGCCATATTTAACCCACAGGCCCGGTCACGGGTCGCGTTCCGTTGGACTGGGAGAATCCGTTGGGGGTCAGTACTCTAGTGGCGGACGTGGGACGCCACTGACATCGTGGGGCCCGGCAGGGCGTGATTGGCCGCCGCTGGGATTAGTGGGGTTAATCAACCGCTCCGACGTGCAAACGACATGGTGGGCCGGCGTCAGGAGTGGATAATCGTGTCGCCCTCACGCCGCTGTTCCCCACGGCGGGGGCCAGAGACGTTTCGAACGCTGATTGGATCGCCTCGCTTTTGTGTGTCTCGTGCACACTACGCGAGCACCTGAATGGCTCCGAGGCGCCGCGCAGGACACACGAGCCCAGCTCAGGGATCACGAACTTAAAAAAAGGGCGAGGAGGTCAGGAGTTATCGCCCATCCCCCGGTGACCGTAATAAGCGGGGTGTGTTTACGCCTTTGTGGGCCGGGTGTTTTGCTTCGCCGGTGGTGGGTCGCTTTCGCTGCCATCCCGTTATGGTTACGGCGTTCAGGCCCGTAAAAGGGAAAGGAATGGGTCAATGGGCGCCGATTGATGCGGCAGCAGGCGTAGTACTGTACAGGCCTAACTCCTACCGGACCATGGGTTGTGCTTCCGGGGCGCACGGGCTAGTGCGTGGGCCACCACTAACTGTGCGCACAGTGTGCGCCACATCGCTCTCCCCGCCGCACTCGTCATGCACGACGCAGCGAACCCACCATACAGTACTGTGGGACCCAGCAGACAGCCCCCCTAGTGCCGTACTGCGCGCAAGGAGGAGTAGGACGCTGAAAAGTGTGGGGCTAGCTGGGGCCCGGCAGGGGAGGAGCCGTTCCGGAGGCGCGGCCAGCCGTTGCTCTGCTGGGCCCGCGGCCCGATGACGGAGACAGGTGGAGCCCACGCAGGGAGTACGACGAGGGCTGCGGTGTGGCGGGGCACGGCTAGGCCAGACCCAATGGGCTGCCTCGGGCCGCACGACCGGACCGGTCCGGCGGCCTTTCTCCAAAGCCTCGCAGAGTCGTAGCGAGCATTACGTCCCTATTCGATACGCAGACCGGCTGCCGTTGCAGAGTCAGACTTTGGGTGCCGCTATCAGCAATCGTACTGGTAATGTACAGGAGAATGGACAACCAGCAATGTAACGCCACGGGCTTCGTCTTGTTCTTCATGAGGAATCAAGGAGCTTGCAGCGAACGATGAACAGATTTATCCTCGCTTCCTAATGTGTTTTCTAAACATCCCCTATCTCCCCTCCTTATTTTCTAAAAATCAAATTTTTTACATAGACGTACTAGAATGAACGGAGCAGTTTTTCAGTTTACCATGCCAAATTTCAGCGCCCAACAATAAATTTGGTTTTCTTCGTAGCCAGATCTATAACATGTCACAATGGTTCAATAAGCTGTTGGTTCATTTTTTATATAAAAACTTATTGCTAAATTTTATGGCGCTAATTTTATTCATCAAAATTTTACCACGGTAAACTAAGGGTGTATCAAAATTTTACTTGTAGGAGTACTGTGCTAACCATAAGGCATAGAATCGGCTCCTGGTCCAGAAATGAATGAGCGACCATGAGCGAAATCAAACCCAAACAAAAGCAGACGAGTACTAGCACAGCATGTGAGTGCACAAGCTGGCACGGATAAGCGAGAAACCCTTTGCTGACAGGACGGTACAGGTAGGCCCACAACAGAGTCCCTGTCGAAGTCCGTGGTGGCGCTACGTGACCGTCCCCGCGTCACTAGGACCCAGTCGGGCGGGCACCGGGGCCGCCGCCTCGCACGACAGACAGGCCGGGCCCCGTACCCGTCACCCCGCGGAATGCGAGTCGTAGGGCGACGCAGTCGTCGCCGACGTGTGTTCGCCTCCATCCCGGGCCGGGCCGGGCCGGGCCGCTCACCACGTGTCCAACTGGGCCGGATGGGGCCCGCCTGCACGACGGCGTAGTACTGTTGTACTGCACATCCGCACCCATTATGCTGTGGGGCCGCCCACCTCGTCCTCCTGCGCGCGGCTCTCTCTCTGGTTTTGGGCCGGCAGGAGCCACAAGCACCCCGTATCCCACGGACCCACCGCGCAGTGGCCGGACCGTGTTGCGTGGCTGCCTGTCTCCTCCCACCACGGCGAATGATCCAACGCCTCTTGGGAACGACAAAAGGGCACGTTACTATCTCGCGCGGCACGCAAGTGCCAAAACGGCCTTGTCTCGTTTTTTAATCGCGACGTGCTGGTTAGGCTCCTGTTAGTGCTTGACGATTTAGCGCGAGTGCTTCCGCGCGCATACCGACTGGTTCGTGCCTCGGATGTTTCGGCCAAAAGGAACCGGTCGTAATCGCAGACGTGTGGCGCGTACCGAGTGATGGCTACGCCGTGGAGCTATTCGCGCCCTGTGCATTAGTACGATCGTCCAGCTCTTGGTGTGCATGTGAACCGTGCGTGGATCGTTGCGGCCCGCGGTAAAAAAAAAAAAAAACTACGATCCACGCATGCAGCAAGCGAGAGAACGCTACACAGTCTTAGCACAATTCGGGCTCGACTCCTAGTATTAGCACCCGACAAGCTGTTTCCCACGAGGGCCCGAGCTGCAAGAGGAGACCAATCCGCATGGGCTCGACCACGCGAACAGCGCCCTCGATCGATCAAACAGCTCCGCATAACAGCGGAATGACCCGACCCGACGTGCCCGAGTGCAGTTCTCCATCCTATCTCTCACAGTGAACGGTCAAAACGGCAAACCCGACCCCAGCTGCTCTAGCGCGCGCACAATCAAGCATCCGCCCGCCGAAAACTGATTGATCTGACGGCGAGACAGGAGCGCGACTGTGCGATGAAGCGGGGGAAAGGGAAGGCGCGGAAAGCCGGCAGAGGTCGCCGGGGTGGGGGGTGGAGCGCGCGGTGCGTACCTTGGTGCGGGCGCCCGTTCTCCACCCGCAGCGCCATGTTGGGGTCGCAGATCATTCACGCCCGCGCCGCGGAGAGACGCCGAAAGGGATCGCCGGCCTGACCGAAAGCGCGCGCGCGGAGACACCTCGACGCCGAGCAAGTTTTGTTGTGTGGTTTGTGACTTTGTGAGCGGTTTGAGGCGTGATGACACTAGTATGGGATCACGAGCGCGCTCGCAAAGCCACGGGGCCTTATTGGTGGCGACGCGAGCGAGCCACCCACCCACGAGCGATGGCTGGCTAGGAGGAGAGGACCGAGGGTGGGTGGGGCTAGAGCTGCAGCTCACTGGCGCCGGCGTCAGCTAAAGATAACGGTGATGTATGCGGCAAGATATGGTCCAATTATTGCCGCTGGCGCCACGAAAAAAATACTCGCCGGGGCGCAGCCGCGCAGGCGGTATGTGGCCTCCCAGTTTTCACGACCACTGCTCCTCTCCTCGGGGCGGATTAGATTAGTAGTCCTAGCCATTAGCTGCTGCTGATATGGTCGCTGTGTTCTCCAGTTGGTTGAGACATCGGGGTCCCCTTCTCTGTATTCCAAATGGATCGCCACTACCCGTCCTTATCCATCTCCATTAACAACAAACAATAGCCAGGGTTGGTAAAAGACGAGGTCAATACTTCTAAATAAGGCGATCCCAGTTACTACGTGTATGTTGCACTGAAATGACCTAATTAAAGAAACAACAGCGCAGTACTGCACGTACGAAAAAACTCGTAAAAAATTTCCTCCCCGGGGTCACTCGCTTGCTGAATCGCCATCCACTAATGGTTGTGGTTTCCGTTACAACGTACGACTAGTATATTATCCGAATTGATAATGTGATATGCGGGTATCCGCATTCTCCTCACTTGGGTTTAAAACTGAGAAATTGCGCGGCCCAGTTTGGAACCCAAGCAAGTTGCGGCCGCTGGAGAGTGGTGGTGACCTGCTGGAAAGAGACCGGGACGGGTTTTTCTGTGGTCTCGAAGCTAATCCGCTTTGTCCCCGTCGATGGCTCCAGGCTGCCCTGACATCCCAACGAAGGACGGTGAAACGCTTATATGGTGGTTGAGCTTTTATGAAAAGACTGCGGATTTGGCCCAGCCTTGAAGAAAAAGCCAGTCGGTGCATTTCATGCTTGGCGCTGCTCGCTTTCCTTTTTTTCTGGCATTTATTTTAGTCCTTGTCGGAATCAAATCTTCCAACTGATATGCCCTGGAAAACGATTAAAATATGTTTGGTGCGGCGGGCTTGCATTGTCGTGCACCTATATGAACTTTTTTCTTGCCAGAGAGAGGGAAGCATGAGATTTATAAGAGTTCATAGGAAGAAGGAAGGAAGAACTATAGATGCCCAAAAAACGAAGAAGGCCCATGAGACAGAATGCATCTGAGGCAAGCGTGAGCACAGAATGAGCCGCCTCGCATTCATCAACGGGGGAATTCAGCCCATACATGTCCATCGAAGGAACACCACTAGGTCAGTGCTTACTGGTTACTCGCGTGGGTGAGATAACAGAGACGTTCAGTTGACGCGCACAGATGAGGCGTTTTTCTTCCATTCAAGCTAGCTGATCGCTAGCATTATTGAGGCACGACAGCAGACCTGCAGTGTGAAATGCGGTATTACAAAAATTGGAGCAGAGTTGCGCACAAAACTGGTGCCTATTACACAAATTTAGGAAAAGCTCAACAGAATGATGACACGAGGAAATCATCCCCATCCTCCGAAATTCTCTTTCCAAGATTAGCAGGCAGCTAAAAATAATGAGCAAATATGGTTATTCTCGTCCAAACAAAATAGCGCAGCACAGGCCGTCCCTCCCCTTCCTTCAATCTCTTCTCTTCTTTCGTCTTCGAGTGCGTCTGGGACAGTCGGCGCATTCGCGTGATGATATCGCCTCGCACGCAGCATGCACCGATCGCCTTGTTTTTCCGGGCAGCAAATGATGCGCTCATCCATCCTTCCCGCGGGCCGCAAGCATTCGCGCGCACGTGATGTCCCAGCATCGCTGGATTGGGCCCCCCAGAGTGGTGGCGGGCTATCCTAACCGGAGCCGGAGGCCAGCCCACCAAAGAATGGGTCCGGATAATTGGCTACACGTGCACGGACGGAGAGATCGTGTCTCGGTGCTGTTTCATGGGCCCCCATCGGATCTTAACGCCATCATTCCCCTGCACGGCAGGAATGCTAATCCATCATTCCTCCACCGCGTACAGTGCCCCAGTTAGGCCCTCTTCGATTGAAGGAAATTTTTTCTATTTGTATGTTTTTTCTATGAAAATTATGTATGCAAATTCTATGTTGCAAAGAACCTTTAGAGAGGGACCGCCAGAGAGTGAACCCTTAGAGAGAGAGACCGTCAGAGAGTGATTACATGAGTTTCACTCCAAAACAGTTTCATGTAATGCACACAGGAATTAGGACAGTACGGTGCATTACAACTAGGGATGAAAGTTTTTGATTTTTTAATCAGTGAGTGAGCTCAAAATTTTCTAAAATGAACTATTTTTCTTCTCCATCTTCTCTCTACTTATATTGTTACTAGTTGATAAAATAAATTAGAATCTTACCCACAATATCCATTAGATACCTATTTTTATCTCTAATTACAACTGCGCTTAGCTTTGATAAAGGTAGTACTCGGACGAAAAAGAGTCGAGACGAATATTTGATCACTTGGATCTCACCAGCGGAGTGCTAGCAAATTCTGCACACTCTCCTTCCCTAGCTACAGTAAACGCGGCAGCCAGCCAGACGCCGCGCAATACTGCTATAAAGAAGCCAGCCAGACGCCGCGAAATACTGCTATAAAGAAGCCAGCCAGACTCCTCGGCATGCGACGCGAGTGAAGGAGCCGTTTCACTGTGCGGCTGCGTCGAGGATCCTGGGCTACGCGCGCGCGCCTACGACATGCCCAGCAAGCAACGAGGCGCCGCTCGGCAAGGCCGTCAGACCTGCTCCGGCAGTTCGGCTTGCCACGTCGCATCTATACAAGCGAGCAATTACGCGGCGGCAGCGGTGGCGGATTCGGCCTGGGTACAGGAGGTGCGGAGATACGCTTGTCAGTGTTTAGACGTGCTCCTTGCTTCTCCGTAGCCCTCTCTGCCTGCTGCCACCTGCCAGGCAGATGAGCAGAGAGGAACCCATCACCTGCTTCCGTATTCTTTCGTTCAATTTAAATTGGCAACATCTTAAATAGAGAGAATTGTTTCACGTTCAGAAAGATTTGGATTAGGGTATCAGGCTATAACTAAAAAATTTGGATTATCTTATTGTGGCAATCAACCTCTGTAAGAAAAATATGCGAATTGGTCATTTCTGCATCCTGTTCCTTCCGAGGGTTTGATCATTTTCTGTAACTAGAAGACAAAGAGGCGGGAAGAGAATTCCTCATTACCCGGTCGCATGGATGCTGCCATTGCCATTTGCCTGCAGTCCCAGCCTCGTGCCGTTGCTTTGCCATGCCATTTTGTCCCCACATCTCCCTGATCTGCAGCGGCCGCGCGCCTGCCGCAGCCCGCGGAGCACGGGAGGAGCACCGAAAACTTTGGTTTTCATACAGCTTTTATGGCAACTTTGCTTCTACAAGTAGGCACACAGCATGCATGCATGCACCAGGGGGTGCGTAGGCTTCGCTCACTGCCTCCGCTCGCTGCCTGTTCGAGTTCAGTTCATGCTGCCCATTCCTCGAGAGGCTTTCTCTTCCATGTCGAAGATCAGGCTTCCCTGCGTCTGCAAGAAGTTCTCAGCGTGCATGCTAATGCATGGCACAGGGGATTTCCAGGGGCGCAAATCTTTTTCTGTTTAAAAGCGTGCATATACTACTCCAGGGCACGTGAATTTTATTCTGGCAACCGCCTAAGAACTCTGATAAGGTTGCTGTTCTCATGCGTCCACACTCCTCAGTGTTCGCTTCGGAAAATACAGCTGCACACGGATAGCAGAAAAACAGATTCTTCTGTTTGTATGCAAGCTTCTGGTAAAAAAAAAAAAAAATTCCTGCCCACTGAACTCAACGTGCGTAAGAAAGATTCCTGCTGGTGAAATGGGGACACACCATTTTGTTCATAGGATTATTTTACTCGACGACCTCTCCTGCTTTCAACGATGAGTTACTAGCACTACCGGCGCGCTGTCGTCTGTCTGGTTTGATTTGATGCACGTCTGCGCCTCTGCGGGCAGGAAGCCGGCCTGGTCTAATCGAGTTGATTTGAGTTCTTCGCATGCAGTTCACTGCTCCCGTGCGAAATGAAACTACCCGAGGACTGGGCAAGTGTCGAGTAGCTATAGAAGTGGAGGGATTTGAGGATTCACCACTCGTTTTGCGGGTTTCGATAAATTAATATACTCGTGTTTATGATACGTGATATTATCTGTGTCTATAACAATAAATTACTGTGTCAAATTATTAAAACCTTTATAAAACAAATTCTAAATTATCAAATAAATCAGAGAGCTCTAGTCGCACGGCAAAAAGCTGCCGGCTTACGTGAGCTCGCTCGTCAGTTCATCATCTCTGCTGCAAAGTGCATGGTTTTACACTTGATAAATCAGCCTAGCCGAATTTACTTACGCATCTAGGACGCGGTACGCATCGTTTGACCACGACGTAGACGGTACTGGACGAGAACGCAGGTCGTGATAAGGAAAGTGATGTCGTTAATATGCCGGCGATACACGGAACGTATTCGCACGCTTATGGATCAGTACTTACGGTTTTGTTACAGTCGAAATGTCAGAGAACGCTTGTGCACGCAACATAGAAGCGCCAGTAGCTGTGATCGGATATAGTAGTACCATTTCCGTAGTGCAATGCCTGACGGGGAAGCGAGACCGGTCAGTTTCGGGTGTTGCATCAGGTCATTTGCGTTTTGACACAGATAGGAGTGCGAGCGTAGAGGACAGACTGGCCAAATCTTCAAGTTTGTAGGAGTACTACTCCAGAAGTACTGCTCCAGAAGTACTGTTATACACCAGGGGATTAGTAGCAGTATCCATACGCATCAGTAGACTCCGTACTAGGCCTACCCAGCCCAAGGGGATTAGTAGCAGTATCCATACGCATCAGTAGACTCCGTACTAGGCCTACCCAGCCCAGAGCAGCAAGCACGTCCGCATCAATCGCGTTGCGAATTTGCGAATCGGAAGAAGCGGCGAAGGCATGTTGCTTGCGAGCCGCGTAGGCTTTGCACTTTGTACTGCGTTGCTGGAGGCGGGTAGGCCGTGCTTTGCGTGGCCAAACAAGGAAAAAGGATTCGTAGGCGCCGGGTGAGGAGTCGAGCGGGCAGCGGCTGCATCCACCAGGAGGAGCCACTGAAAATGGCAGGAGTACTCCGTAGCGTAGCTGCTGGGACACGATTTCGAAAGCGAATCCGGCGGTCAGAGATTCTATCACAGTGGCCGTCTTCCTCCCGCCTTGTGCTTGCGGCTCCTTGACAATGTCCTGCTCCCGTTCCACACGAGTGCCCATGTCGCCGTCTCTGCTGTGGCCGAGCCAGAAGGCCATTTTGGGGGCACAGCGATTTGGACGGGGAAGCGCAACGCAACGGATGTGCATGATGGTTTCAGGTGCGGGAGGAGGGGTTGAAGTTCAGTGTGTGGCTTGGATCAATGAGATGGCTGGAGTCGCTGGACCAGTGCATCCCTTTTGTCCCCTTCCATTTGTTCACATCCCATGCCAGCCAGTATGCCAAATCATGGTTTGCCTTTTGAATCCTCCCTGTTTGATAAAGCTGTTTTTAGAGGTTGCAGAATTTGGACCGGTTGAGCCACTGCTACCAAGTGCAGTGGCAGTAACGCCATTGGTGAGAGAGGGAATTTGAAGCTGCACTCGATCACAGATTCACAATCAAAAAGAGGGAAATAAAGAGAAGAATATCGTAGGAGTATTGACCACGAGCCATACCTTCTTACCATTTGCCTCGTAAAGAGGAGAAACTAGAGTAGCTTTCGCAGGGGTTTCAAACAGCAACCCGTTTCCACGGCATGCAGCAACAAGACTTCATCCCTCGATTCAAAAAAAAAGAAAAAAAAAACTTCCTCCATCCCTTCTGCACTCGTACTGATGGCCGTATCCGGTATCTCGTGACAGTAGCAGGGTCACTCGATTGTATAGTCCGCTAATCCTAAACGGGCTCAACTGGCATGTAGCCGTAGGTAGCAGACCGGATCAAACCAGACAAGAGAGGCAGGGCAGAAAAAAACATCGCGGCACGGCAAGAACCGGAAAGCCAAGCCCAACCCAAGCATCAGCTTATAAACAAGCGTTGCCATCTTCCAGAGTTCCGGTATCAAAAGAGCTGAGAGAGACAGGCTTGCATTGGCCGGTGCAGCTCGAGGCTTACTCCACATAAGTCAGGAGGAGGAGGCAGGAGAGAACAGAAAAGCGAGCGTTTGGTTCTTTCCTCTTGCACCTGCTGCGTTCTCCGCGCCTGGGTGCTTGCGGGTTCAGGCTTCAGAGATGGGCAGCGGCGGCAGAAATGGCGCTGTGAGGCGGTACAACAGATCCAAGGAGCCGCGGATGAGGTGGACCGCCGAGCTCCACCGCAGCTTTCTGCAAGCCATCGAATGCCTCGGCGGCCAAGACAGTGCGCTCTTCTTCTTGCTTCCTTCCA
Organism: Zoysia matrella; assembly: GCA_001602295.1. Classification (NCBI taxonomy): domain Eukaryota; kingdom Viridiplantae; phylum Streptophyta; class Magnoliopsida; order Poales; family Poaceae; genus Zoysia; species Zoysia matrella. The sequence continues at coordinate 21,376 of BCLG01003003.1, forward strand.
TTCCCTTGGAGTAGGTTGTAGCAGTTGCTGTTCGTAGTGACAGGAACTCGTTTTTTTCTCTCTCTCTTATGGATGGGTTTTCTTCTCGATCTTGCTGTATGTTCCACTGCCATCCTTTCCGTCTTTACAGTCTCAGTTGTTTGATGCATGTTCTTGAGAGAATCGGAAGAATTTTCTCACCATGCCATGAGAGCTTCTGTTTTTCATGCCTTTCTGTTCTTATGTGGCTATGCTCTTATCCTTCTGGTCTTTTAGCATATGGTTTTAACTGGCTAGTAATTGCTATCATGGTGGTGCTATGTTAATTGCAGAGGCCACACCTAAGCTCATTCTTCGCTTCATGGGCGCCAAAGGGCTTACCATATCTCATGTCAAGAGCCATCTCCAGGTTCATTCACCTAGCTCATCATCCCTTCACGGCTTCACAGTTGTTTAATTCCCTTCTTAGCAGGGTTTGCAAATGGAAAAAAATTGATTTGTTCATTTCTTTCATTGAATAGATGTTCAGAAGCGCGAGGTCTGGACCGTCTGGCGCAGGAAGAGGTGAGTCCTCGTTCCATCTGTTCTTTCTCGACTTCATTATCTACCAAAGTCATTTTTTTTTTGCTTCTTAAGTCCAAGCAGTATTATACACACCCGCGCTTCATTTGTAGCTTGGTCGCATTGTTTATGCAGTCTTGAACAACAATGCACACGTTGCCTTGAACATTGTCAAATTTTTAATCAGATGTCACATTGTGGTCCACGTCAATCGTTAGCAAGCTCCCTTTTCCACATGCTTACCGCACCTGTGAACTACTCCCATACATTTCATTCCGATGAGTAACCTTTTATCACTCAAATCTCCTCTGAAAAGCTAGTTGAATAATTGCACACTTTACTTTGCATGTTGCTAATGGAAAAGCCAAACCCCTTTCTTTCATGGTACCACCAGAAGAGATGGAAGCACAACTGCAAAGGAAGCACTCATGCGCTGCTGATAAGCAAGGTCCCAAAGACTTCCTGTGCCCCCCTCAGAAAAGGTTTGGCCTGTAACTTTCCTGATCTTTGAACTTTGTTCAAGTTAAAGAGAAGCCTTTTCGTGGCCTAATCTTTGAAGCAAAAAAAGGGGCGCACCTTTTCCTCCGGTGTCCATTTGCTCTTTTTTACATTGGGGCCTTTCGGTATACAGGGCCGAGATGGGGACAGAAGCCTCATACAAAGGCATGCAAGGAAGCCAAGGAATCAGTGAGATGAGGACTGCTGCAAACCAGTACTACTGCATGCATGATTACATGCAAGCCATGGCGATGGAGGGGAGAATAAAGCAGGAGGGTCTCAGATGGCAGAGGGATGCGGCAGCAGCAGCTGCTGCTGATGTTGTTTCCAGCCTCCAAACCGTGGGATGTTTGGTGCAAGAATCTGGCTCCTTTAAGGTACCTCAGCTAAAAAGCTCAAGTCTAAAAAGAAATATGGAGCAAAAGTGATCAAGGAAAGATGTGTATCTTCTCTTGTCTTAACTGCTTCCTTTCACACTCCGATTTTTCTTGTCACACTAGCTTCTTTTTTTTATATTCATTCACACCCCTTGTTTGTCAACATCTTATATAGTCCTAAAAAGAACAATACTATCCTATAAAAAATCTTATATGAATACCTGTAGATGCACTGACTGCTGAAATTTTAGTTCCTGAAAAACACAAACAATGGCTCACACATATACTTCACCTTGCAGCAGTTACAAGTAGCTAGTTTTTTTTTTGGGGCATTTTTTGTATTTTTCAGGTGCAAGCCTTACACTTTCATGATGCTGGTGGTACAGATGAAATTTCCTCATTATGGCTTCTCTGATTTCTTGCTCCGTGACTGAAATTTCTGAAAACTGCACCTATCATGAATAGCATAGCTTTTGTTTGCTTAATAATCCTTTGGTTTGCCTGCATCATTAAAGGAAATGATTTCCAGCACGTTCAAATCAGTAATGTTATAGTTGCAGTGCATGACGAGTAAACATTTTAGAGTTACTAACTGCTATCCCAAATTTCTTAAGCAGACTAGCAGTTCAGAGGCACATCATCTCGGTCAAGCCAGCAGCTTCAGCATCGCAGCAGAAAAGGACAGATCTGACGAGCAACATGAAGAATGCTCACTGTCTTTGTCCCTTGGTCAGGATCCAAACTGCGGCCGCGCCGTGGTCTCCTCGCCGAGCGGAAGCAGCTGTATCATCTCGGCTTCGCCGACAAGGAGGAGCTCCAGTGACAGCTCCAGCCATTCAAGCTGTTCTGTTGCCCCGAGTGTTAGCTTGGAACTCTCCTTGTCAATTTGTGGTTAGATCACTGCTCCTCCAGTTCCAGATTTTGTCAATCGATCGACCGGCTGGCTTTCGATCTCTGGCATCATGTCCATGTTAGAGAGTTGGCAAATGGCAATTTGTTGGTAGGAAGGCCACATGATGTTAGAATTAGCTAACTGTTTACGTAGCATGTGTAAATGCCTAAGTGGAAAATTTATAAAGCTCCTTTCAGCTTCAGGCTGAGCACCAAAGAACAGAAAAGGCGAGATTCTCGCCCAGCCATCCTGTCCTTCCTTTTGTTTGATCATGTTACATTTGACTTTCTAGAGGTAGCCATCAAGAAATTGGCGAACATCAAGCTTTGGATGGAACATGTTGGAGCAAAGTCTGCTGTCGGCAAAATTCGTACGGGGTACTGTAGTAGAAAGATTGTACTAACAAGTCAAAAAAGAAGCGTAGGAGTAGAGTGTTACTGCCATAGCGCTGTTCCTACTTGCTGGCTGCTATCGACAGCTCCTGAAGATGAAAGAATATCCTGATCAGAAGAGATTCTCTTTCCCAAAACTCTACGGCTGCATTTCACCATTTTGTTAGAATCAAGCACTAAGGTGGTTTATTTTTTGGAACAACAGTTCCTGCTTCTCGGAGAGGCATAACAGTCTCCTAGTCCTATGCAAGCAGGTTGTCTGGCTGGGAAGACAGTCCTATGCAAGCAGGTCGTCTGGCTGGGAAGACAGTCCTATGCAAGCAGGTCGTCCGGTTGGGAAGACATGATCACTCAAGGCTTGAACAAACAAAAATTTCTGCGTAGAATTTTTTGCCATGTAAATAAACTCTTAAAACTGAGATCCGACAACTACAGTCTACAGCACCTAGCAGTAACGACACCGTTAAGGCGTTTCTCATTTAGATTATATAATCTAGATTATAATCTCAATATTTTATAGTTTAAATTATAATTTAGAGATTGTAATCTGTGTTTGTTTGTTTGGTAACTTAACTTATTTTTTCAAGTGGTGAGTCTTTTGAAAACTATAATTTCAAATAAGCACTTAATGACTAGTACCTTTATAGATAATAATAATCTAAACTTAAGATTAAAATAATCTGATAAATAAGTTATTCTGTTTATTTACCTTTATAGATTATAATCTCTAAACTATATAATTTAGTAGATTATAATCCTAAACAGGAAACAATCTAAGTACCTCAGCGCGCCCGCTTAGTGACTCTGAGCAACCATGAGTACAGGGAAAGGTGCACTAAAAGGAAAGCCTGCCATCTGAACCACTGATTTACTAGTCAAAGAGTGGATAAAATTGACTTGGTGCACCAGCTTGTGGGGCCAAAAAAAAAGTTCATGAACTGAAAAACAGTAACATACCACGAAAGAATCCCTTGATAGAAGCTTTGTATTACAAAGATCCATGCAAAAATATGACTCCCACACATTGTAAAGTGTGAAACTGGCAAATTTCCATACCATGATTAGCTTGGCACGCCCCATCGCAATGACAAAAATACTGATGGTGAAACAAAAGCCATCACAGGTCTCTGCATCTTCGGCAATATCAACAGCAGGCAAAGCTTTGTGAACTGGTCATTATCTGTGGGTGGAAACAGCAGCAAGAGAAAGTTGCAGGAACACTGTAGTGAGGCCAGCAAACCACTATGGCTCACTGAGTTTTGACATTGAAGGGCACTGAAAAGGTAAGTCGCTAAGCTCCGAGAACCTGAACAATTCCCTGTTCCCAATACTGACATCCGCGAAGGGATCTGTCTCACTGTCTGTGGTCACAATGGTTGAAGAAATCATGTTATCAGCTCCATCTACCATCCATTAAGCCAATCTTGTTTTGCTTACAAAAATCGTCTGCCTTATAAGGCTCGGAGTGGAAAACTGCAGCACCCTTTTCATTTCGCTGTTGCTTCAGGTATTATAACTGTTACTCCTATACCGGTTCATCTGAAAATCTTTTACTAGCTGGAGTCTTTAGTTCCTTGATAAATGAACAGTGACAAAACGAAAAGACATAGGAGCACAGCAAAAAAGGTGGTGTCCAACCAAATCAGTGCGCGGCAATCAGTACAGGGTGTTCAAGAAGAAACAAAGCCCGCAACACGGTTCAGCAAGTCTAAATGATTCTTTGGACACCGATAAATGGAAGTAATATATATTAGGAAAACTCAATTGTGATTAGCAAACAGATGGACAAAGGTTTTTCTCAGCACACTCATTATACCATATAAATATTTGTGACTAGTGCAGATTTCCAAGATTAATTTATTCCAACATTCGGTGTTTTATCAACTGTATCATAGTAGGGTAAAATCATTAAAAAAAAATCAAGGGAGCAGATAAACATCATAATTAATTCAGGAAATACATCTCTGGATAAAATGAGTTTCACAGATCGCATTGGTGTATGGTACTCATCTTGATGAATAATTGTGTAAAAAAATTTGATGCTTCACAGAATGTGTACCATCCTATTCATAGGTAAGTCCTTTCTATAAGAACAGCACATACAGTCGTTCTCAGACCATGAAAAAGAAGGAAGATTTGGCTAGTAAAAACCGTAACATGTATATCAAATTCGTGTTTGGTTACAATAACTAAAATCGCACATACAGTGTATTTCAGTATCCTTGCCTTAACAATATTCTAGCAGCTGCAGCAAAGAGACACAATAAACAGACAGTAAATTAAAGCAATAAGACTAATCCAAATCGTTTAGCAGTAACAACTGCTCCACGTTTTAAGATACTACTACTACTACTGTACAACAGAAATTTAATTCTGCATCATCAGCAAAGCATTTCAAATAACCATAATGAGTAGTAATATATTATTGATGAAGAGAATATATAGAAAGCATGAGTATCATATCATTTTCTATATAAATCTCCAACCAAAACCCACTAATTTAGACAAGCATCCTAACACTGATAAACCAACATCTAGATAGCACCGGTAGCCTGTACTCGTCGATCGAAACTTTTGTACTAGTATCAAACACTCCCATCTAGATAGCGAGATCAGGCACGTATCTCTCGAGAGCCTTCTTCCCCACGACGGCGGCGCCGGCCATGAGGCCCCCAACGACGCAGCCGACAATCGCCGACCGCACCCCGCTCGGCGAGCGGTAGAGCAGGCCCGCTCCGAGCCCCGCGGCGACGGTGTTGGCCCAGTCCTCGCGACCGCGGAACTCGCCCACGCCGCTCTCGATCCCCCCGAAGAGCAGCCCGATGACGCCGAGCCGGCTCCCGTACGCGCGCCCCACGGAGCCGCACTGGTTGAGCACCCGGTTGGCGCGCAGCTTGGCGGACTCGCCACGTTCCGCCTGCGCCGCAGCGCGCCGGAGGCCCACGGCCGCCCCGGATGCGGCGCCGGCGAGGTACCCGGTACCGACGAAGAAGGTGACGTTCTCGCCCAAGGTGCGCGTCTCGCGGCGCTCCTCGTGGAACAGGAGCTCGGGGGAGGTTGGCAGGTCGTAGATCGCGCGGAGAGAGGGGAGGTTGAGGCCCTCAAGATGGTACGGCTTGGGGACGCGTCGGCCGCCCACGGACGGGTGGTCGTTGGAGGGGGACTGGTCGCCGGAGTTGGCCATGGCAGAGAGGGATTGGTGGGCCGAGTTGGGGGTTAGGGTTTTGGTGAGCGGTGCTTTTTTTGTTACGCCTCGTGCTCCTCGTTTCTTTTTTTAGCCTGCCTCCTGCTCCCGTTGTGGTCTTGTTGATACGGGACACGGAATGGGCCGAATGACAAATGCTTTTGTTGGGCCGTTTCTGTGTATGGTTCTCCACGAACTTCTTTTTCGAGCCCAACGCCTTTCTTGTGTCGCATCCTTCCCTTTATCTTTTATTTTTTGAGGACACCCTTTTCCGTACTATACTCTGTCTTTCTTGTTATTCTAGTTTCTCTAGACACGAAAATTAAGATGAGATAAAAAATGATTTACAAAAAATTAGGAGAGATATAGATATATGATAAAAAGAAAATATATACTGTTACATAATGAGAATGATAGGTAAATTCAGAAAGAAAAAAAAAACTTGAGAAGGCCGGCTATTCGGCTAGGATTTGTGATGGAGGAATTGTTATTTGTTTTCCCGTGACAAGTCCAAAAGAGCAGTCTAGCCAGAAAGCAGCGATGCTAACTGCACCAGATGAGTTCTGCATCACCGTGCTAGCCTATCAAAGCAAGCTCAACAGCTCAAGAACCTTTTAGGCGGTAGATTAGGTCTGCCATTGGTCCATACTATGATAATCCTGACTCTTTACAATAGAGTTCGTACTGCCCTAGAATACAGGTATCTAAAAACACTAAAAGGACAGCTCGTGATCAGCTTTTAATCCATCGTTGTGAATCACGATGCTGCACTGCGAATGGACGATGTAATACCTACTCCACTTATCTGGCGAACCTCTTGGTCAGAAAGAAAATCCTCTCTATAGCGATAGGGCCGGATTTCGTGTCGAAACCTGAATTTGAAATCAGTCGGTTGAACAGAAGTCTTTGGAGAGGGGTATTAATGTTTGAGGAAATCTAAGAGGATTCCGATTTAGATGATGCAGGCCGCAAGTTTCTTTAAAGAGGATTCCATAAGAACATATGTATGGGAGTAAACTAGGGATTTGGGAATCACCAGGCAAGCAAGCAACACCTTCATCGGTCCACGAACAGTTTAGGCTTAGCAGACTCAGGATCTAGTTGCAATTTATTTATGCCAATAGTAGGTTAAGGAATAGTACCGCTAAGATGCTACTACGTGGCTTCACCATGTGGAGCTACCGAGCTAACTGGCATCCGCTCGCTAGCTATTAAAAGAGCCATGCGCCCGCTTAGGGCTCCGGCGTTAGCAGAGAGACCACAGTTTCAGGTTCACGCAAATAAGACATGCAGGCGGCAGCGTCGCAGCTTGATTGGCATCCATGGAGGGAAGGAAGAAGATGGAAGAGGAAGAAGACGACATGATGTGGTATTGTTTCGGCTCATGTCCTTCTTAAGTTTGCTGGTAGATGAGATGTGAGCCGGACCAATATCACCCATGTATTCTTCATTCAAACTTGAGAGGTACTACTATACTCACAGTAAGTGTTCTGGATTTCAGATGCTGAATGGTTCGTTGGAGCCAATCGCTCATAAAACAAACAAGGTTTTCTTGAAGCAACAAAGCAAGATCTTAGTTTAGGCAAATTGTTCTCCATAATTTTTTCAGTTCTTTTTTGCCCAAAATTGCAACAGAAGATCATGTGGCCCCTATTTATTCTCCTGTCAACTTAAGTTTTAAAGCAACATAGCAAGATCTTACTTCTAGAGTTGGCAAGTCTCTCTTTTTGTTTATTTTGGCCTGAAATTGCAGCAGAAGATCTTGTGGTCCCTATTTGTTCTGTCTAGTAAAATTTGGCTGCCTGAAAGGTCTCATAAAAATCTAGTGTTTGACTGTCGCATTTCCCTGAAGATAAGCTGACATTGCTTGTATACTGAAGTTAGCAATATTTGCTACTTGAGTTCTATCAGAGCCATGTGCGATCGTCAAACTGGATCTGTGTTCAGGAGGAAAGTATGATACTATGCAGGATGCAGCTTAGCAAGAAGACAATTTATCATATGAATCCATAATGCTGACAATAAAACTATTAAAAGTTGTTGATAACATATCTTTTTTCTTTATGAAAACTTGCTCATTTTTAGCTTCTCATATAGTTTTATAGGACTAATAAAAAACTATGATCACATTATTATAGTATTTTTTTACTTAATAGAAGCTTTTTTTTTGTTGGCAATCAAGCTATATATTTGCAGTTTTGCTATAGCTATCTGTCCTCTTAAATATATTAATGTGTCAATTCCATATGATTTCAAGGATCTCAATCTCACTGGTGTATGGCCCTGTGTATGCAGCTTCCTGCCAATTCCATATTGCTTAGCTGCAGTTTAATCATGAAAATTATAAATAAATAAATTTAGCTTAATCTTTTATCTAAAGTGACACACCTGCTCTAGCAGAGCTTAATTGGCTGTCCCATCATAAACAAATGTAGCTTCACTGCAGTTTAATCATGAAAATAATAAGGCTATAAAACAAAGAAGATAGATATTCCTTCCTGCCGACATGCAGATTCCGAGTTAGCAACAGATCGGAAACGCTACCCCATCAGTAGTTCAGTCAATGACTAATGCGCAACCTTGCTTCTCCAGCTGTGCTTGGAAAATGTGTAATGCCATTTGATCCAATGGCACACTGTCAGGCTACTCCATGGGATGCCTTTTTGGATCGTAGTGACTGTCAAATTAAGCCAGTGCCGTGCCAGCGTTAGTTTATGTGGGCAAAGTTTGCTTCTATAGCTGGACCATTCATGGGGGACAAGAAATGGAATTGTGTGGATTTGCATGTGCATTGCACTCCTAATCCTGGTGCGTCATTGATCGGTTGATTTTGACCGTCTGAGAGGGACGTCCAGTTCATGTTCCTTTCCCAACTGTTTCGTGGAATAGTTGCTGGCGCTGCTCCGGAATTTACTCTATGAACCAACTTGGCTGCCAATTTTAAAGCAATTGCTTGTTGGTCGATCTTGCGGCTGAATCCCGACCCCGACCTGAGCTGCTGCAGGCCTGCAGCTCGTGGCGCGTTCAAGGCCCCGCAGCAGGAGGTGGAGTAGATCAAATGACACGGATTCAAGCAATGCCTAATTTTCCAGACAATGGTGGTACTTCGTCCAGGTGGCGGCAGGGCATGGAGATGGATACAAGGGCCCTGAGCCCATGGCGATGAAGGTCGTAGAGCATGTCGGCGTTATGCCGCTCCGGCAGCGATGGCAATCCACCGGCGACCGGGCCGCCATGGCGCCGGTTCGAAGATTTTATTAGAGATTCGGGTCCATCTTACCATCAACTATTAGAAATCAGGTGGGGCCACTGCCCGCCCCCCACCCCCTGGTCCTGTTGACCGTCAAAATAAGAAAAAAAAATAGTTCATGACCTACCGAATACACAAAATTATTGACTTAGTGCTGATAGAGGTTCAACGTCTCATTTGGGAGTTCGGATTTGGTTTAGCGCATAAAAAAGGCCACCTGACAACCACATTTGATTGACCAAGTAACGTGTCACGAAACAGTATATATGAACTATACATTACAATCCTCCCAAGAGCTACAGACACTCCCCACGAAAATCCACAAATGATGCTGCTGACGTCTGATAACCAAGTTACCAACTCTGTCCTATTCAATTAAATCTGGAATACAATTCAAGTCTTGCAAATTGTCGACCAACCAATCCATCTCAAAGTATCACAGCTTCCACAGAACCATCATGACCGAATCATGGGTCTAGTTCACAGAAAGATAAAGTACGGCCAGCTTGACACATGGGAATCATAATTTAATATTTTTAGCAGTATGTCCGTCTGAATGGAGAAGCCTAAGCATCATGTTCATCTTTCGTTGCAGAGGCGCAATACACACTAGCCAGAACACCTGCAGTAACTTCTGTAGCCTCCCTGAAAAGATACTATTTCCAGAAGATACAATAAAACACAGATAATTGTCTTTCAAAAGACTGTAAAAAAGGCGAGCTAAATCCCCAAGAAAAAGGAAATGCCTAACTTCAGTTGACTATCAAAAAATGAAACTGCCCATGTCTGTAGCGACTGTCGTAGAATGATACTCATTGTAATTCAAATAACTCCAGAAACGGGAAAGGCCAATATCCACATATTTTGAAGATTTCTTATGCAGAATATATAGATCTTTAATGTTGCCCTCAAACTTCATTCCAATTGCATTCACCTGCATGTAAAAAAAGAGATAAAAAAGGATGTGTATCCTACTAAATACTAAATACATATAGGTGATGCTTAGCAAAGGTGAGAGATTAGGAGTAGGGAACTAGAAAAAAAGCTGCTACATGTAACAGTATATAACCAACAATAACGTAGCAGATTTCAGCAACGAACAAATCGTGGAATCTGCTAGGTCTTCTTGCAATGTGACGGATTAGACAGATTCCATTGCTGACAACTAGGATTAAAAAGTTGGATAAAGATAGTGAGTTTGCCAACAACAGGGAAATATATGGCCCATATCAACAGATAAATCAGGTGATGTTTAACTAGCATGATGGATTTGACAGGCGAACCAAGACAGAATGCGACATAATTCGAAATCAATCTACATTATGTGTAACCAAGAGAGTACCTGAGAGAAGTTTACAAGAGAATGCAGGTCATTGAGCTGATTTACTGATAATTCAGAAATGTCATTAAGACTGTGAAAACAAGATCGTAGCTCCAAAGCCAGCTGCAACATGCCTTTGATTATGGTGGCGACTGATTTTGTTTCATTTGATAAGAAACATCTGAAAAGAAAATGTCATGTTCAGTAAAAAATAAACATAGAGTCATGGACAATCAATCAAACAGCATTTCCTAGTTTGTAAATCATAGTTTCTCAAGTCCAGTCATAGAAAGTGTAATTATCGACAGTCTCTCAGATACAATTGCGGCCACCAATTTATAGTCTTGTATTTATAAACCTAATTGTATTATGAAACTATTTTGACAGGAATCCACAAAGTTGCTTATCCAATATAATACATGTGCAGGTAGCTAAAGTACTCCCTCCGTCCTAATTTATATGTCGTTTTGGGTCCGGGCACGGGAATTAAGGAGAACGAAAAAAGTGAGATGTGCTGAAAACGAGGAGAGATAGAGATAGAGAAGTATTGGAAGAGAGAAAGTGTATGGGGAAATGAGAATGACTTATAATTTGGAAAAGAGCTCTAGAATGACTTATAATTTGGGACGGAGTAAGTAAAAGGTAATAAAATAATACAAAATAAAAGGAAAAGAGAGAGAAAATAAGCTTCTGGCTTCTGTTAACAAAGCGCACAACAGTTACAGTTTTTTGCAATGCTACCAACTAATCTATCCTATCCTAACCAAATGTGAATGTGACAGGACAAAATTTTTGTAGTCATAAAACTATCTAATGTTATATTCATGGCATGATGCCATTTACTACAAAACCAAGATAAATTAACACCAGCTGCATGAATTGCTGTTTCCCTTTCATTTGACTTATAGATATATCTAAAGAAATCACCACTGTCATAAATAGAAACACTTTACACTGTGGAAAGGTTTTACTCACATATGAAGAGCATCAGTAACATAACACAGATGCACATACTCGAGATCCAACATATCTCTCACCTGACAAATAATCAAAGATCAGTACTCACCGAATTTATGAGTACTTAAGATTAAGAAGTTAAACTAAAGCTATAATAATAATCATAGTGACTAAATAATGATACCTGATCTTTAAGAGAATGCTGTAAACGACGCCATGATATATCAGACAAATGGCAATGCAGATACTGCTGTAGTGTTGACATGAAATGATAAACTTGATGTCTGAATAAAGTCACAAACAGAAAGTTACTTAGCGTCCACAAACAGATAGGCTAAATAAAATCACATAATCCAGAGGTATTTGGCAGAAAGATTCTGGATGTGAGTACCTCACTTTTACCACAAAATTCAATTTCTTCAATCTTTCGGCCCTTTTATGGCTGGAGCGGCTGATTGATTGTGTCAACTCCTGCAGTGAATTATCAAGGACGGTCATATCTTCACATTCATAGCAAACACCCCTCATAATAACAAAGCTAAGGATTTTTTCCCCATCATCGCGGTGCACCAAATAAACTACTTCAGTCCAAAACATACTAATATAAGTTCAAATTCTCATGGTATATATATCTGAACGAAAAAAATGTGATAAAAAATATCAATGAAGAAAAGTACCTTCAGAAATCGCCATACTTCAGTTAGCGAATAGACCGCAAACCTGACTTGAAGAAGATAGCAGAATATCTCGGCATATGTTTTAAGTGTCTCCTCTGTAATGACAATATTCACTGGCCACTCAGCTTTATAACCCAATAAGATGTCTTCCAGCAGATCAAGACCTAGCAGTAATGAACTAGGCAGTTAATAATTTGAGAAACAGATCTTCGATCCACCAATGTAGTAAACAGACAATAAAAACACAACCATTACCACATAACAGGGCATCAAAAGAAAGAGCCGGCTGCCTCATGTATATAAACAATCTTTCCTTATAAGGATCAGAATCACATGAAGACCTCTGCAAAGATAGGTCCATAAGCCCTTGGATCTCCACTCTTTTCTGCTCAGACTTGATAAAGGACCACTTCTGCAAAGAGCGTTCAAAGTTAAGAGGATTTCATGTAGCTAGCATGAGTACATGGCCTATTGAGAAATAATATGGTGGAGAAACATTACCTTACGATAAATAGAAATGATAAAGGTATCTGCCCAGTCAGCTAATTCCATGAAATGGTATCGACGCAGAGCTAGTAAATGTCCACAAAGATCAAAACCCTCCTCAAGCAACTTTGACGTGAAGCTGCTGATGTATTTATATCTTTTAAAGTTAAGTAACAAGGGGCAATACTGGAAGTATAGTAGAATGTTTAGTTGCATCTGGGGGGGTGGGGGTGTTAAGGGATTGATAATTAAAATCATAATCCAATAACAATACCTTTCCAGAAAAAAAAAACAAAGCTGAGCTATCATTTGACACAAGCTTTAAAGTTCTCAATTTCAGAAGCAATAGGAGAACAATATTAGTGATGACTGTGAGCAACTATATACACTAGTTACCCAATACTCTTACATGCAAATGAGCCAAATAAGAAAAGAAAGCTATTCAATAAACATAAATCACATCTGAAAGTCCATGAAAATTGAGTCTCTGTCTGCCCAATGTTCTGCATGATTATGCATCCAATCCAACAAATCATCAATGCATCAGACAATCAGGATTACAGTATGACAAATTAAACAAACAGAAAAAAAAAATCCAAGTTTCCATAAACTGCAATTGGAATACAAAATGTAGGGATGCCACAGATTCTAAAGCCAAGAGGAACATTTTTTTTAAAAAAAAAATCTATATTGTTACTAATGTTAAAAACAAAATGACTGAGCATGAAACATAATGATGCACTTAATAAAATATTCATAAATTATAAGGATACTGAAGCAAAACTTCTTGTACAATGCATTTATCGATAACTATATCAAGTGGCATGTCAGACTGAGAATAATTATCTCCAACTTTTTTTTCTTTTAATTTAGCAGTATATTCTAATGATTTCTCCCAGAGGGCCCCACCAGATCTATTTTCCTGAACATTATCTCTCACTGCCACTTCTCCTGACAAAGCAAGGTCTGCCTGGCTTCTTTCCTGGGCAAGTTTGCTAGAAATATAAGGTTGTTGAGAAGTCTGGGAACTGGACTGTACAATTGTTGAAGATATCGACTGAAACTTGTCGAGGCAGGATGTATTTCTTCCACAGTATACTTCACATGGATCTGTTACTAACTCAAAATCAAAGCTGTCAAGTGCTCGGTTCTTTCCGTTCCCATTTAAGTCACTCTCCTTATGACGACAAGCTGCATTCTTCAATATAGGGTTCAAGCTGAGATTATAAGGAATACTAGTATTCCATGGCTGATTTATCTTGCTCTCCTTATAGTCTTTACCTTTTTCTAGTTTAGGAGGTCCTGACTCAGAATGAAATGCATATACTAAATTATCAAGTGATACTTCCTCTTTTGTACTTTTATTATCAGCATATAATAAAACCTTGTCAGCAGAATACATGTTCCTGAAGCAGCTAGTGAATGGGTTCTTTAGAAACCTGTCAGATGGCAAAAAATTGCTATGGTGATAATCCAGCTCTAGAGGATCAGGCATTACATTATGTTTTACAGTCTGTGAGTGCATAGGAATATCTATTTCAATGCCTTCTTTCTGATGCTCGCCCATTGGGATAGAAGGATTTATCCTGTGTTGAACAGAACTGGTTTGAGATGAAAGCAACTGTTTGGTTACCAAGGAGCCTTTTGCCTCACGTGTACGGTATGATGAGAACAATGAACTAGACAAATTATCACAAGCAGTTGCAGTAGGACTCTCAAGTTCAATGTCATCCACTGAACTACAAGAAGAGCATTCTGAAGATTCTAATGGATCCACTTGATCTGAAGACTCTTGTGATGTCAAAGAAACATCATTATCATTTTCATCTGCAACCCTGGTGAAAAAAAAGGAGAAATCAAGTTAAAATAAGGTGTAGACTTGCAATAAACTGCCCACAAAATTAGACATACAGCATGTAGCAATGTACTATGCACATACAACAACAACAGCAACAAAGCCTTTAGTCCCAAGCAAGTTGGGGTAGGCTAGAGATGAAACCCTGAGAGACAACTAAAAAAGGAGCAATGTACTATGCACATAAAAATAGAAAAATGGATAGATGTTGCAAAACTGAGACTCCCATAGAGAGGAGGGAGAGGTTAAAAGCTTCCTATGAACTGCATGGAATCTCAAGATTAATAGTGAGAAGTAACAATTTCAGTAAAGGTGGATTGGGACATACATATTGCAAGCTGGAACAGCATCACTGTCTCCAGAGAATAACTCGGCATCTGAAAGTGGTGTTTCAAGAGGGTCTGTCCTTATATGTAAGAAGTTTGATGCAGCGTCAAAAGGAACCACCTGAAATGTAATTTGGTTACATTGTATGATGTTATCAGAGCAATGCAAAGATGATGCAAAACATATCGTAGTTTGATATGAACCAAAATGATACAATAAACTGTTGGCGAAGCCAGTATTCAGATCCCAGACAAAAAGCAAATGCTAAAAATGAAAGGACAATAGTTCATGTAGCTAGACCTCAATAGTTGAGAAGAAGTGCTCAAGCTTCTCCATCATCAACTTGTACATAGCATCTCTTCGACATATTACTGCTTCCACACTACTCTTTGAGAAAGAAAATGAATTCACAGAAGATTCAACTGACATATCAAACCATGGGAGAACTCCAGCCAGACGAATGATCTTATGAGTGGCAAAAGTATCTAGTCCACTAGCAGAAATATTGCATGATTGCAGAAGCTTCATGAGCACTTGGAGCTGCTGCCCAGTACGTAGAAGAGGAACACAAATCTCTTTTAGGAAGCATGGAGCAGATACATGATTTTGTCCCTGTTGACAGCAGTACATGAGGAATGGAGCAGTACATGAGGAATGGATTATATGCTTAGATCTAATCCAGAACTAGTAACATTAAATGACTGTATGCTTGGGTATAAGTGAAGAATGAATCATATATTTGAAATTTTACTGTAAATCAAGTTAACAGTAAAATTTTTTATTTGAAGCTTCAGAAGGCAAGCTAAAATTTTACCTTCAAGGATAAGAGGGTAAAATCATCTCGTATATGGGATCTTCCTTGAACTTGTTTATCTTTATCGTGCACTATGAGAAATTCTTCATAAGGGTCATCAACACAAGCTCGGTAAATCCATGACTTAATGAAGTTGAGATATGGCTCACAAGAACGAATGAATAGGTATTTAAGAAGTCCATAGTGAACTGGATCAGCATCCTAACATAGAAGTAAAACAAAATGAAGAAAATCAATTACAAGATATAGTCAAGAATAAAAACTTATAAGCACCATTTCCTGCCATCAAATAAAGACAAGTAGCATAATCCTTCGTGGTGTTTAGCAAAATGCAATGTGCCATTGGAATACTGTGTAAATACACTCAATTTCATTAATACTAACTACAGTAAGCAGCAGCAGCATACATGCAGGACATGAAATAGAAAATAATAATAATAATAATAATAATAAAAGCCAAAATTGAAATAATGATCATCCTCAGGTTCATAACTATGGTGTTAGGACGACATTCTTAGTTAATTGTTAAGCTAGAAAGTTATTCTTATGTCACTAATAAAAACAGGCTAAGCAGCCAAATCAGAGTGCCATACCCATGAAGGAAACCCAAAAACTTCACCAATTCCTTACAAATTTCCCTTCAGAAAGAAATGCATCTAAGTATGGCAAGAATGCAGCCATTATGAAACGTATTCGATGAATGTGAAATGGTCAGGTTAATCATCATATGCAAATCCAAGACAGTACAATAATAAGGTAGCAACATTTAAGAAACCTGGTCTGAAAATATATGATAAAAATGATACAAACACATGGCGTTACAAAAAGAACCATAAGATGATGGCTTACACGAAGATGGACATACAGATAGGAAAGTAAATCGGTGCCCCGAGGGAAATTCTCAAACTCCATGTCTGCATCAGTATTCAAATCCTCCTGGCACAATGTAAGGCCTGCGAACTTTGGGAAACAAATGTTTCCAAGGGATTTAACATGCCTTCTTAACTCCTCAGTGTGGAGATAAACTTCCAGAAGAGTCACATCAGAGATAGAACTACAATTAGATCCATTCGAGATAACAGAAGGTTTAACAGAACGCCCCACCGAACGTCTCAGCTTAATTGATGCTGGTAAGGTATTCAAGGAACAAAAATAGCCATCAAGAACCTTCTCAACTGCTGCTGCAAATGCCTGATTTACTAGAGTGTAAGGCTTCTGCTGCTCGCTGTCATTATCGTCAGCATCATCCTTTTCGTGTTTTTCTCTATTGGCATGGTTTATTTGTTGACTTTGGATAAGATAAAAGTGCACAAATTTGAAGAGGAAGAAAACCGCAAGACCTGTGGAGCGCATAGATTTGAGAATGTTCCCCACTGCCACAGTGCTGCATGAACGTGACCACACATTTGCCACACGGTTCGAGGTCCTGTCTGCTGGGTTTGAGGAGAACAACAGAGAAAGCTCCTCGATCTCATCTAATGACGATTTGACACCATACAGTGCATGTAAAGCCAAACGAACCATAGCATCGTCCTGCAGAACAGAGGTGATCCTCACGCTCATCAGCATCATAATGTGAAATGGAGCCACATTACTGCTCAGTATTGTCAATCACTCTCCCTTAAAGCGCACAAATACAGAATCAAGTGACGTAGCTGATCCAAGTACTAAAACCTGAATGCATCAGAGAATTCCCCTGAAAATGATCCCAACACTAGCGATTCAACCTCCACAACCCACAATTAGCTTTCGGTGTAAGCAGAATTTCCTTTGTCTAAAAAAATGGCGCCAAAAAAGACCAGGATGAGAGGTAGATTTCACTCACAGTAACTGACGCGAGCTCGTAGATCGGCCCCTGACAGGGCCGCCCTCCGGCTCCGGGATCCGAGACACGAGCAGAACCACTCTCGGGGGCGATGTCCTCCCAGCTTCCCGGCGGGGTCCAGGACTTGTCCACGCGTAGTGTGGCGAGCAGCGACGAGAGGCCGGAGGCCGCCGCCTCCATCCCCGCGAGGGCCTAGCTAGGGTTTATGTCGGCCAGCGAGCCGCCTTCTTCCCAGACTCGACAGAGAACAGAGGTGGGAGCGACGAGGTGGAAACCGAGGCAGTAGGCCCGGTGTAGCCGCCGCTCAGAGAGACGGGCGGAAGCGAGCTGCGGAGCCACGGCGCGTCGGGTGGGTGCCAGCTCCGGCGACGGAGGAGGAGTGGGGGAAGTTTGGTGAGCCGGAGGGATTTTGGTGCTCCCCTGTGACCTCAGCCGTCAGATGTAAAAACAACATACGAGATCTAGTATAGAATTTTTTTATAAAAAAAAATCGATCTAGGCGAGAATTGGGATATGGGATTTCGAATTGGAGCGAGCCCACTCGAAATTTTCCCGGGTTTTTTAGCCGAATTTCCCCTGGTTTGTTGTGCTTTTGCCGTGCATTTAATTTGGGCTATGGACCTACGGTTGAATTCGGCCCAAAAAGCAGCGAGGCCTGAAACCCCGTGATTCACTCGTGTGACCTGTTCCTGTTGTAAAGGGAGCTTTGCCTATAATGCTGGGCGCGTTCCGTTCCTCGTGCGGTTGCTGCACAGCCGTACAGGTGAAATTCATTGTAGCAACAACCTTCCACAGCGACAGCAGCAGCCAGGGGCGGAGCCAGCTGGAACAAACGCCGGAGATATCACTGTGAAAGTACCAAGGTCTTTTCTCTGTGCAACAGTGATTTTCTTGCAAGAATCGACGGGTCACTTACCCCGATGAAAGGCCCTGGCTTCGCTGGCAGCAGCTGTTAAAGTCACAATCGAACACGCCCAACAATCCTATTCGATTGCTGAAACTGCACGTCAGCTCCTACTTTATCAGTGTGTGTGCAACCATATCTTTTCAGGTGTATTACGTCTCGTTGCCAATAGTATCGCTCGCGTGCGTGTGCGGTTCCTTTGTTTTTCCGCTGTCGATCGATCCTGCCTGATATCCGAGCGAGCGAGCTACACACGCCGCGCTGCCATGGCACGGTGGTTGGCACGTTTCTCTTGCGTTGCGGGGCGGCCCAAACGGTGAAGATACCTTAGAGACCAAGTGATAGCGCCGATAGATGTCATGGAACCGAACAGTAGTGTTGGTGCAGCAGCACCAGCCGCCCTTGCGCTTCAAGAAGTGAGGCAAACAGCGGCATGGTGTGATGTGTAATCGTCGTAGAAACCTGCGCGACTAACTAACTATTTGGTTGGTGGGACTTGAACTCTGTCCAGTTAACTTCTCTACTCTCCTTTTGCATCCATCTGATGCTTGGCCTTCGCTAGCTCGCGGGTTAAGTGCAGGTGCTTGACTTAAATTTCTTCCATGTCTTGCATTGCAATCAAGACTCCCACCTCCATGCACAGTTTCGTGGACTTGGTGAGCGAAAAAGATGTTTCGGCTCCACTCGATCTCTTTGAAACTGAAGGTGGCTGTGCCCAATGATTTTTGTAGTTCTGAAATAACAGTTACTATCAGTGTGTTTGGCGCTATCAACAGAAAAAACTTTGAAACACAAGTGCCCGTTTATTTCTAGATGCTGATGTTTCGCCACTACGTACAACACCATCAGAAGGCAGAAGGCACTGACAAGTGGTTTCAGAATGGATTATACTGTCAAGTCACACACAGAAAGAGAATTGCCTTACTGTCATGAAAACCGATCGATCGCAGTGCTGTGAAGTACAAATCGATGAATAAGCTCCAAGGAATGCATAATTATGAACAAGAAGCTGCAAGTTTAGGTAGTCTCATATTCATTGATATTACAAGATCAAGCCTAGGGCGCCCCAACCATAGCACTGCATGAGAGGGATGCGCACGTAGAAACGAAGGAACTCATTATTGCATCAGAACGCCCAGCATGTGCACATATAGAATACACAGCAACTACACTCACTCCCATGCAACCAACAATGGGTTACTGAATATCCCTGAAGTAGCACTAGCAATCCTTTGAACATCATATGAGGATAGGGATACAGCAGCATGAAGACAGAGGAGAGACCACATCACAAAAATAGAAAGGAAGACAAGGCAGATCTAGAAGTTTAGGTGGTAGTTGCAAGTAAGTAATCAAGCAACATGAGGAACTTGGACAAACTGTAGTTAATAGCCTCTAGATTAGATCAGCAAAATGTAGCTTCCGCAGTTACCTGACCTGCTACATCACCTGTATAAAAATCCATCTTAAAAAAAGAGCATAAACCATGAAAGAACTTCCCTTGAAGTTCATTTTCAGCTTGTATAATAATTAAAGGTTGCAGCAATGATGTGAATCATGCATGGGAACAGGTGCATGCAATGCATCATCATCTTCAGCCACAAGTTGTTAGGTTGATACTGCTATCAAGGGGCTAAAAACAACTCATTGAGGGCAGCATATCTTAACACTAGTCCGTACGTTGAGCACATCGAGGGCAACTGCAGTTGGTGGTACTGTATACTACCTCGATCCAAAATATACGCATTTCTATGTTTGGATAAAATCAAATTCATTTAACTTTTACCTAATAATATTTAAAAAATTACATAATTTCTAATATAAAAAATATTTTTTTAAGAAAGCTTATTCCACAATGAATTCAAAAATATAATTTTTATATGATAAAATATTATTAATTTTTTATTTTTAATGATCAAAGTAAATAAAAATTTGACTTTGATTAAACTTATAAATGCTTATATTTTGAAACGGGGAAATAGTTTGTTTAATACAGTTGCCCAATAGGGTGATCGATGAAGCTAATATTCATCCTGCATGCCCTCATCCCTAGGAGAATGTTTTCGTGGGGGCCATCTACTTTTACGTCAGATAGCTCCAAGAGAAGAATAGCATGGTGAAGAGCTTGTGCTCCATTGCAGTACAATTAATGTAGAAGAGACACACAGGCCATGAACAAGGAAAATGGTACTCCTACGTGGTGGATGGAATAAGAATCATTGGGTGACAACTTTCTGGTGTGAGCAGGTGAACTGGGCGAGGGAATGCCTAACAACAAAGAAACATGTGTAAAAAGATGCATTCTTCATTTCTTACCCACTTGACGTGAAGGGGAGGGGAGAGAGAGAGAGAGATGCAAGAAGCATTATGATGAAGCAAAGAGGGCTAGCAGTATAGGACCTTTTGGCTTATTACAAAAATGAGAAAGGTGGTACAAATGATCCGATCAGGCACTTACAGATGGCCAAACATATCATACAATAACACCATAGTTTCTTTTGGGAGCGGGGTGTTTGTCATACGTACATATTCTCGCTCCTGTTCCATGCAGCAGCCATGCCTTCGTTTGCTCCACATCGTGGCTAGTGCTTTTCATGGCTGGAAGATTCTTGGTTTGGGATCATGGTGAGACATGACATCTCTCAGAGCTAGCTCTGCTAGTACAAGAAAAAGGAGCGCAGGGAGAGGTGACAGATAGAAAGACAAGCTTAGAAAAGTTATTGGTAGTAGTTTATAACACTCTCCAAGAACAATAAAAATACACATTGCATGATCTTCAGGACCTTTGTTATGATAAGTAGTAACATGAGAGCCTACACCAGACCTGAATATATAAGCAAACCAAAAAAAGGAGTATGGTACTAATAATATTTGGATCAGTGCAAACATGCTTGTGTCAAATCTATAGCAAGATCGAGCTTCAAATTGCATAGTACATCGCATGCATTGTATTGGGTGACCACACTCAACTTTTTGTGAATGTGATATGCATATTCTGCTGGAGGCCATATTCTCATACGCAAAATGCACTAGTACTGTCAACTGGAAGCCGAACTAAAAAGAAGCTTCTCAAATTCCCATGTGCTAGTGCTATTGTGAAGCAGGAGCTAGAATGGCACAGTTCAACTGATCAACTAATTAAGATGATAAAGAATATTATAAATTGATCAGGCTATGTATTACCCTGAAATTTTTACTCTCCGATGTGTTAAGAGTCCCAATGAAGTCGATGGTCAGAAAACACACAAATGAACTCGCCACGACGAGTGCGAGAAGAACACCAAGAACCAACACCACTACCCCAGCGTGAAAGAGATCAAACACCATGTCATGGCGACCACCACCAATGCAAAACTTCTTATTGTGTCTATTGCCTATTATCCAGGAGCCATGCACGCACGCACGCAGGCTTAATTTGCATGAGTCATGCATGGCGCGCCACCGTGAATCCTCCACATTACCAAGAAGTGCCGCTGCCGCCGATCATGCCGTTCCAGAAACCTGGCGTATCGTGTCCGGCACCGGGGCCACCAGCGGTTTGCTCCTTGCCGTGCTCGAATTGGTGGTGGCCGTTGTTCCCATCGCCGGTGTCACCGCTTGCGCCAGCATCACCGTCCCCATCACCAGAGGTAACAGGTGTCTTCAAGTCCTCGAACGGGAACAATAATCGGCTCGCGTTCTCCGGCGCACCTTGCAACCGAGCGCCGGAACCGTACCCCGCCGCAGCAGTACCAGCCACCGAACCGTGCGCGTCCAGTGAGAACCCGAGCACGCTCTGAGATGGCGGAGGCGGCGCACGGAATTCTCCAAATGAGAACCCTGCGGCAGCGTAATCTCGGGGCATTTGCATTGGCACCTGCAGCGGCATATATCCGCCGGTGCTCCGCAGAAGCTCCATAGCGGAGAGCGCGCAGACTGCGGAGCCTGTGCCGACGCCGCGGCCGTTGCTTATCATTGCGCCGCCGGGGTTGCACATGTTGCCGCTTTCCAAACTGGGGAACGCCGCGAAATCTCCGGGCGCCTGCAGCCCGCTGGGGAACGCCAGGTTTAGGTCCTGCGCGCCCTCGTGCGTCAGCTTCGGATTCTTGGACGCCACCTCCATCGAGCTGGCCATGGACGAGCTCGTGACCGAAGCGGAGGCGGAGGTAGACGCGGACGACGACGACGAGCGCTTGTTCTTGCGGGAGCCACCGCCCACAGGGACGTTGCGGAGGGAGCCGCCCTCCGTCCAGTAGCGGCGGCACGTCTTGCAGAAGTAGCGCGGCTGGTGGAGGCTGTAGTTGTTGTAATAGCAGAACTTGGTGTTGGTTGAGCTGCACCGCGGGCAGTTGAGCGCCTTCTCCTTCTGAGGCCGGACACGCCTCTCCGCGCTACCTGCGCCCGGCACGGCCGCCGGAGCGCCACCCCGCAGGGCGCCGCCAGGTGTTAATGACGGTGCCGGCGCTGTCGCCGACGGATTTGGATTCGAGCCTTGGCTCGGGTTTCCGGCGGGCGCGTTCGCCGCCATCAGCATGTCCTCCATGGGCTTCACCAGACCTAATCCCTGCGGACACGCACATGGTGCAGCAGCTCATCATCAGAACCACAGACGATCAGCGAAAGTTAGTTAAGAACCAGAGCAAGAAGAAGCAAAAACAAGTGACAAAACAGCATGTGAGCATATCATGCAGATGCAGGGTCGGCGGAGCTGGTTTGTGGGGGGTGCTAGAATCTTTGTGGTGCAACTAAGAACCAAGCAAATGGATACAAAGGAAAAAGATAAGGGAAAAAAGGAAAAATAAAGGTGATGAGGAAAAGAGAAGATGAAAGAGAACCACAGCATAAAACACACAACTTTGTTTGTGCTCTTGTAGGGTTGTGTTGCAGTACTCCTCCTGCAGCTTCTGCTACACACATCACCAAGACATGGCTACTCTTTTGATGCAGGGAGAGAGAGGATCAAGAAAAGTCATAAGGCTAAAAAGGATGATAGAGAAGAAAGGGAGATAAGAAAGCCAGGAAAAGAAAGTTGGTGGTGTGTGTGCTGCTTTCAGGCATTAAAAGGGGAGGACACCAAAGGATTAAGCCAAAGAGACCTCACCTTGTAGCTTATCGATGAGAGAGGATGGTGATTCGTATGCATAGATCTAAGCAAAGGAGCACCAAGAAGAAAGGATGGAAGAGAGATCATGGTTGAATCAAACAAAGCACAACAACAGCTTGAACCAAGAACAAGGCAAAGATCAAAAAGGAAGATGAACCCCCAGCAAGATCAAGGAGACTAGGAGCCAAATTCTCACAGGTTAAGTTGTTGATGCATGCTCTTGCTAGCTAGGTGTATCAGCTGCGAACAAAATTGATCTTGGCAAAATCATTTACCTGGTGCCAGGGGGCTGCATCCATTCAAGAACTCCAATTCCTTCGCTACAACCACAATTCTTGCTCCGTTGGGTGTACCGAGTTTGAGTTGAGAGGAGAGATGGAGAGAAGTGAGGTAGAGGATGAGCGGGGTGGAGCTGCTCCTGGATTTCTTGAACAAGTGGAGGGAGAGAATTTCCTCTGATTGGCCTCCCCTCTCTGTGCTCCTCTCCTCCAATAGCTAATCTACGAGTGGTGGGTTCTTTTTCTTAAAATATTTTTATGCACCTCTCCACCCTGCTCTTCGCCAGAACCTTCGGATTGGACGCTAGGCAAATTCAAACTAATATGCTGCGTTCATGTGTGTGTTTTGAGTCCACAGCAGTCAACCGCAGGGATTCCACAAGGAATGCTGAGGAAGCCACCACGGCAGGAGGCCCTGAGAATGGCGGTTTGTGGGGCCTCGCATGTGAGTAGGGCGGTGTGGCACGTGCCGCCAACCCGGCCTAATTTCCCTGGGCGTCACTGTTCCGTGCTAACCACTGGTACCTTTTCAGTTTTTTTTTTCCTTACATGCGACATGGCACCTGCGTCTTTAATTTCAGTGTACGAGAGTATTGCTTCAGGTAATTCCTTTTCGCATTCAATTAAATTTCATCGATACAGAAGCACCTGCAGAATAGTTTTTTTTTTAAAAAAAAAAGAGACAGGAGCACTACCATCCATCAAGGATCACTTGCAGAATAGGAGTAGTAGAGACTGAATTCAATTTTTGATATTCAAGTTTACAAATAGAGGAAGGAAATGTGACATGCAAGTGCATTTAGAGTTATTGTCCTAACGAATAAGACGTTGAAAGCACTATAGTAAGATTCTTCTAAATATCGTTTGAAATTCCAACAAGAATTGTGCTTAAGTGGATTAATGTATGAGTAAATTTCACAAAACTACAACTAGTTTGTCAAAATTTTCATAAAACTACAAATTTAAAAATATATTTCACAAAACTACAGATTTAATGCATATATATATATATATATATATATATATATATAT
>BCLG01003003.1:46077-59472 GCA_001602295.1 Zoysia matrella
ATATATATATATATATATATATATATCACAAAACTATATATTTAAGAAATTATAATATAAAAATACGTATTTTATGAGTGGTGTATCACAAAACTACATATTTTAGAAGTCACAAAATCTGTAGTTTTGTGATACATCAATAACAAAATCTACAGTTTGGTATTACACTTAGTTAAATCTATAGTTTTATGAAATTGTGTGTTAAATTTATAGTTTTGTGATAGTTTTGATAAACTAGTTTTGTGAAATTTACTCAATGTATTTATACGTCTTTTGTTCTCTAAGTATCTCTTTTTGGTAATATTTTTTTTTTCGCTGTCTGTCCTCTGTCGCTCGGGTGTGCAGAGAGCTAACTGAAAAACTTATCTTCGTCACCGTCCTCTCGCTCTCATCATGCAACCAAAAGTCCATGATCTCTACCTGCATTCCTCAGCCAATCAGCCAGTTTACTCCACGACCGCCACTCTCCCTCGTCTTTTTTACCCTTATCAAGAGTTCATGCTAGCACATCAACTCGACTAAAAAAAGGAAGAGATAAGATAATGAAGTACACTACATCAGCTGATTGAACCGAACAACGTATGGTTCTTCATTCTTGGCTCCAGAAAATGTATGCTTCTGGTTCACTCCACCGGCTCCCGGCCGGACATGTATCGGCATGGCCCCGTCGGAGTTTTACATGCTTCAAGGCAACTCACACCACACACATCTCCGCGGTTCGATGAGCACTCACGGCCAATGATGTCGCGCAGGCCGGCCGGTCGATCTCCACGCACAGCACAGGCGTCGATGGCAAGCGAGCATAGCCACGGCGACGGTTCAGTGTCCGCGCGCCCGGCACCAGGCGGTGGGCTGTGACTGGTGGCGCCAGGGACGCCACCACACGCGCGGCGCCACGGCCGAAACGGTCGCACTCAGCGCGCGCGCCGGCAGCCGAGCCCAGCCACAGGCAGCGCGCATTCCGCTCCGACAATGGAAGGCACGCCGCGCGCACGGCTGATGACCCCACCCGGCACCCACCGTCCGTCCCCCTGCGCGCGCCAATCACTCCGACGCTCCGCGCGGCGAACTGATGAGTACGCCGCCATGATGGCGCCACCCACCGGCGAGCGAATCATCGCGTGTCCCCGCTCGTACCCGGCCGTCGCGAGCCCTCCATCGATCGGAAAGGCGACCCAAAAAAGGACCGGGTGTAGTGGAGTCAAAAAGATTTCGAACGTTACTCGACTACGGAAAGCAAGGAAAGTACCGAGAGACAGAGGCCCTTCCATTTCCTTGTCTGATCCTGCACAATTCCACGGAGTTCTTCCGTCTGCTAGCGCATAACAGGATCGCATTTCCTGGGCGATGATGTAGACAGCGTCGGCCACTGGCAAAGGAATGTCGCCGTGAACCATGGATTTTTCTGGGAGCTGACCAGAGTCCGGCATGCCTGAAAAAAGTTCCAGACTCGCGTACAACAGAACAAACAACACATGCTCACCGTAACATTCGAAGATGTGAGCATCGATTAGTCTATCTTGTATACCAATTTTCCGAAAAGTAGAAGATGAGCAAAAAGCCACTTTTTCTTGAAATCTTAAAGCTCACCTGAACAAGTAAAGTCCTAAAGGTGGCGAGAAAAAAAGTCTGAAACGAATACGAATAAAGATGCAGGTGATGACTCGCCGTTGCCTTTACGACCCCGTTCGTTCAGTGTGCCAAGGATTCGTTGACCCCGTCCGGGGCTACGCTATCGGTTTTTTCGCCATTATTCATGTACAGTACTATGAGTAGGACTACTAGTTTTCACCTTTTCTTCCCTTCACGGCTTGCCTAAGCATGCCTGGAATCAGTTTTTTTTTAGACTCATGCATGGAATTAGTTTTTTTTTTTTGAGACTCATGCATGGAATCGTTACTGAATCCGTTCAGAATTGCACTGTGTAGCCCATGCAGGTTCCAACACGATGACAACCGCGCTGATACGACCTAACTGGTGGCTACTTTGTTAACCACAACAGTCCTGTTCAGTACTAGGATTCGACTTTGCCACCCCCACTTTGCTAACCAAAAAAGTCCAACATTGCAACGCCTTCTCTAATGCCAGTTTGCAGCAATCTGAGGACCTTTTTAGGACAAGCAATCTGAGGACTCGTTAGCACAGTAGTACTAGTACTGAACAAAATGTCACTTATATTACCTGGTTGCTAGTGGGAGCTAGTGCTTGGTTCAAATTTGTGATCATGACCAGGGTAAACATCAGGCGTTTTCAGGATGACAAGGAACAGAGGGCCCCGACTAAACTGCACCCACTTTGCAGTATAATGAGCCTGTCCTGCTGGTCACGCCTTTTCGGCCTGTTTCTTCTCACCACAACGCTTTTTTGCTAGTACTGGTAGGGCGGCTTTCTTGCGTCCCGTCAGCAATGTTTATGATTTTATTTAAACCGTTAAAACTGATCGGAACTAGTTTGATAAAAACTGTAAAAATTGAAAAAATCGGTCGAAAACTGCTTCAAATCGAAAATACAAAATTTGAATGAATTACTACAGTAAATCGACCGATTTTTCAGTTTATAGAGCGGTTTCACCGGTTTATTGATCGGTTTCTTCAGTTTTTAAAGTTTTAGATTTCAAATTTTAAAACCGACCGGTTTATCGATGGGTTTTACCGATTTTCGGTATTTCAAATTTTTTAATTTTTTAATTTTTTTAAAATTTTAAAATAAAAACCGATCTTACGATAAAATCGGACCGAACCAATTTCACTGAAAACCGTATAAAAACTGACCGGTTTTTAACGGTTTGTTAAACCTTGTCTGTCAGCAGCAGCCCCATGGTTTCGTGCGGTGCTGGGGCTGAGCTGAGCACCATGGTCTCAACACCTTAAAACTTATCCGGACTAGTTTGATAAAAACCGCGAAAATAGAAAAAATCAGTCGAAAACTGCTTCAAATCGAAAATTCAAAATTTGAACGAATTACTACAGTAAATCGACCGATTTTTCAGTTTATCGAACGGTTTCACCGGTTTACTGATCAGTTTCTTCGGTTTTCGGTATTTCGAAATTTTTAAATTTTTAAATTTTAAAAAAATTAAAATAAAAACTGATCTTCTCATAAAATCGGACCAGACTGGTTTTACTAAAAACCATAAAAACAGACCGGTTTCGAACGGTTTGTTAAACCTTGCCCGTCAGCAGCAGCCCCATGGTTTCGTGCGGTGCTGGGGCTGAGCTGAGCACCATGGTCTCAACACGCTGCTCGCTGCATCCACCTATGGGGCCTTGCACAAATGCCACCCCCAGGCACGCAGTAGAGATTCAGTAGCGGCTACAGAGTTCACAACGTGTGCGTGAACTCGCCGATCAAGTGAACTCCACGCCGGAACCAGACGTGGACAGCACGCATGATCAAGTGGAAGCTGCCATCGCCGGACCGGAATAATCCCGATCGACGTCGCTCCCCGCTGTGATGCGCACGGGGAATTCCCCCAATCGACTCGCCTTTCGGTCCTAGGTTGCTAGGCCAACTGCAGCTTTCAGCCCCCCCGATTTAAATAAGGTGTCACTTGCATCTTTACAAGTGTAAACATTCACTCGCTCCTTTTCAGAAAAAGAAAATCGTTCGTTCATGGTTGTGCCTGCAAATCGAACGTCCCTCTCCACACCCTACCCCTCGTCCGCTACTCCTGCGGTCGCTTTTGGCCTTGTCCTCGACTGCTTGGGATGACGCGTCGGATGCGAAGGCGATGACGAGAAGAGGAATATTGCCGGGCTTCTGGAAACGAATGAGACAGGGAACGAGCGAGCCCCTGCTGTGGAAGGGGGGCGGTTGTTTTGTTGTGGTCCGTCCATCCGGCTTGAGCAACGGCGGTCCGTTCTGTTCGTTGGTCAAGCTCAAGCCTGTGGTCGAGAACGAGCAGCCGGTCAAGCTGCGTTGAACGCCCGTGGCCTGACGGACGGACACCATTCAGGATCTGCTAGCTAGGAGTAGCGTTCTTTCACGTGGCTGGTCAAAGGGTGCAGGGGAAGACAGCAACGAAACGAAGGCGTCATTGTGTCGCCGTGACATCGATCGAACCGGGAACGTCATCGGCTCAAAGGCGAAGGTCCGACAAAAGGACCGGTGGCAGCGGAATGATCCCCGTTGGACATTTCTTCGCTGCGAAGACGAGAGAGGCAGAAAAGTTGGGTTTGGTGGCCGCCTTTGTTTTGGACGAGCGGGGTGCCGGCTGCTAGTGGAAAGCTGAGTTAGCACTGTCATCAGCTGAAATTCCCGGATTTGTACTTGACCAGACCACGTTTTGTGCACCTTGGTAGGAGTAGGAAATTGAAGCCGACCGTGGAAAAAGAGGGGTAGAAACTCATCCTCCTGTCCGCGCCACCATCCACTTACGGCAGCTACAAGTATGCAGCAGCACAATGATTTCTACAGGCCAAGTGAAACAAGAAGCGGTCAATTCTACCCAGAAAATGCTGTTGGTGCTCCACGCCTCCACCTGAATGGTATGGATTCTCCATCAGCGAGCAGAACCAAACCCACGCCGCCCAAGGATCGATAGCTAGCACTCGACAGCAAGCTCCAAATTTCGACGCCGAGTCCTGCCGCGTCTCCGACTGTCAGCTTCGTTCGTGAGCTCACTGCCTCACCTTCTCCACTTTCAGCACAAAAAATAGAGTATATTTCCCTTCGGTCAGTCCTGAGACAGGAAGGAATGTGCGCGCGCAGCGGCATAGGTCAAATCAAATCCGCCGCGAATCCAACCCAACTCCTCGTTGCGTCTCGCGTGTGGGTCTCTAGAGCTAGCGCGTCCTCACTGTGGGAAGGAACATCGCTGTGTCGCGACACCAGGATCACGTTGAACCATGCAAGGGATGGAATGCTCGTACGGCGAGCGTCTGGACGCATCGTGGCGAGATAGTCCAGCACAAAGGGAAGAGGCAACTGGCCACTGCTACACGGCACGTAAAAGAGCTGTATATGGAGTACTGTTTTGCATTGTCAGGTAGTAGCGTGGGGTGATGGAAAACTTGTTGACCTGCGGCTGCGGCTGCGAAGGCATCGCTGTCAAAGGAGAGACAACGGCAAGAGTCGCAAGACGACCTGAATCTCCGCGCCTGCTGCTCGATCGCGATCGCACGCACACCGGTTCCAAATCTCAGCGGGAGCACTTCGATCGTCCGGCGCTGCGGTGGGTGGCCGCGCGGGACGATTTCTCCCCGTGGCTTTTTCTAACCGATGGTCGTGGGCGGTTGGCTCTTCAGGATCAGATGGCGCTGACGCGCCCCCGGATATGCGTGCCCGGGTAAAAAGTCTGCTCATCTCTTCAGATCAAGGCCCGTCACGGCCTCCGCTCCTCTTCGTCCATTGGCTACCTGAGAATTCTCAGCGCGACGCCGCTCGGCAGGTGCCGCGTTTCACCAGACCGTGCCGTCGAACTCGTGCAGGCACTGGACGTGCGGTGCGGTACAGGAACGGAAGATGGCTCGAGTGACATCGTAGCCCAGGTTTCATTCGAAAATTCCCGTAATATTTCCGTGCCGAAAGGAAGCTCAAGGTGGGCTAGGCTGCTAGACCGGCCGGAAGTTCCGCGAAGCGAGCGACGAGAGTCCAACTACATATGGGCCTGAATCCTACCAGACCGTAAGCCCGTCTCAAAGGCTCAAGGCCCGTCAAAATATAATACGTGTAGTAGGAGCTCCCTGTCGGCCCATTAGTCATTAGTACATGACACGGAAACGGCCTTCTCAAAGGCACGCCTCGCCTCCCTCCGTCCATTCCGACGCGACCCACAAAATCGCGATCTCCGAAACTGTTCCCGGTGCGCAGATAGTTTTGGAACGCCTATCTTGCTAGACCAGGGACTGCGACGTAACCGGGGGACCTCTTGCTAGAATCCAACAGCGTCCTTACAAACCTGGAGATCTACCCGGCCGCGCGCGCGCGGCGACTGAGCGAATTCGCTGTGCGACTCGTTTGTTCCGGCACGATGTATTGCACTTACAGAGCAGTACCATAACAGGGACGGTTTCGTGGCAGCATCCGTGTCACAGTGCGTGCGACACTGCTCTGTACTGTTTGCCCGCAACGGAACCTTGATGTAGGACGGGGGCCGAAAGCTCCGTGTACGGTCGGGGTGGTGGACGCGCGCGCGCACGCCTCCGCGAAGAGTCCGTTTCGATCGATCGATAGGTTGCTCCGAATGATTGAGAAGCCCATCACGGTGATGTACGGAACATGTCCGTTGTGGGTGGATCGTGCTGCGTTTCCTGCGAAGCATGGCCCGTTCTTATCACGCACTGTCTCTGCTCATTGCTTGAATGCCTTGGATAGCTACGTGCCAAGCGCGTGGACGTGGACACTGTACTGAACTCTCGCACGGCCAGCGCCGACGTCGGCATGCATCTGATCGGGACGACCGACCTGTCCTATGGCCAGCTCAAACCGCGGCAGGTGAGTGCATGTAGTACGTCGCACGGCCATCCAGCCTGGAACGAATCGACTTATTGTTGTCAGGCAGTGCGCGCTCTGGACGCTTGAAAACAGTTGGACACATGCATGCATGCGCTGACATTCGGTTCGGCTACGTATCACTCCCTCCGTCCACACAATTCAAAATCTGTTCAAAAAATTAATTATCATTTTTACTTTCTAATACTCCATAAGAATATTCTCTCTTTTTTTCCATCCCAAACCCCAAACTAGATTAGCTCGCCGACCAGGTCATTTAACTCGGCACGTCGTCCTCGCGCGCCGGCCGCCACACAGTCACAGACGAAGGCCAGTGTCATGTCAGATGCTCATGCACTGCATCAGTATGGATGGATACCTTCGCGTTGCAATTTTTTTGCACAAGGGTTCGGACTTCGAAGCTGGAGCGCGTACGTCTCCCTGCTCGCTTTCCGTGAGGAGGAATCGATCCGATAGCCGACGTGCGACTCCTGCACCGACAGAGTGGACTCGGGGAAACATCTGTTTGACGGTTTCACACCCTCCCATACCACGTACCGCCGCTGACATGCCGCACAACGAACCCTACATGATGGTAGCTTAGCACTGTAACTCTAAGATTTATGTTAGAGACTTGTGCCAAGACAACACATGGCCATTGCATTGGTACTAGTACCTCACAGGGAACATTTACTCCACATGGGATGTATCGAACGGAGCGGGGAATACAGCCGCGCTGACACTTGTACACAGTACGAGCCTAGGCTGTTCGATACGGAGGAGTAAATTCTTGCCACCTCTCCCCACCCTTTTGACGATGATGGCAAGGTCATGCATTTTATATTATGCGGAGCGAACAGCAACTGGAGCGCACAAGTCAGCTCGCTGCTGGTGCAGTGCACCTCACTCATCGCCGTGCGCCTTGCGAGATGCACCGCATACGGCATTGGAGTCCGTGACGAGTTCCTAGGACTCAACCTCGATCGCTCCGATCCTCCGCCAGTTAAGCTAAGCAAAGATATTGTCTTTTCAGTGTTACGAGGTGTTACCGGTGGTTCTGGTGGTTCGTGATCGAGAGTTCGTGGGATTTGCTGCCGCAAGCGGCGACACGGCTGCGCGGCCCATTTGGCCGTCCAGGCACTGATGCATGCATCTCTTCCCTGTCTAGTTCAGAGAAGCACGCGCGCTTCAGCTGCTACGTACAGCTCCAGAGACGCAAAGCGCGGCATCTTTCTGCATCCGGGTTGCGGGACTTCTAAATTATTGTTTATGCATGGTGCTGTCACCTGTAACCTGCCCAGTTGTCGCCTTGTTTGTCATGGATGTTAACTGAGCTGTATACTGTCATCATGTTTACTTGTTGAGAGATGAAACAATACAAATTAATTACAGTCTTCGGTTCGATCAGATCTAATAGTAAATATTTAATCAAAGATATTAAAATAATGAACTGATACTAAAAATAGTGAGTCCAATGTTAAAAATAATAAATCCGATACCAAATTTTAAAAATTAATGTCTAAAATTAATTAAAGAGGTGAAGATATCTGGAATATCTCTCAAGTAGCACCGTATCATCTCTTTTACTTGTTTAGCGAGATACTACAAGTCAAGGTGAAGCTTGCTCAGCTGCCTTGCACCGAGTACAATCGATCGAACAAAATTGCGGCATCGTATGGATATACATGGTACGCAATATAGTGCGTCGTCTCTAATTCTTGCTCTTCCGCATCTCGTCTACTGGCCTGTCCGCAACACACAGCTAGCACACAACCGTTTACTCATACTGCTATGCCCCGCTGCCGTCCCAACAGATCGGCACCGGTTTGTGCATGTGCTGACGCCGCTAATCTTGGCCTCGCGATGCGTTGCCGATGAACTGAAAGTGATCGCTGCCCAGCGGTGAACGTTTGGTAGCGACAAGTTCGAATAAAACGAGCGAGAAGTCTGTACCAAGGCCGAGTCAAATCGAGACGAAATTCAGATACCTGAGAAACTGTGCGGCGCCCAGGGCCCGAGTCAATGGACGCGGATAGCACGCACGGGATGACTCGCCAGTCGCCGCGGCAGCTTTCCATCCACGGAGAGGAACAGGTGACCGGTCTAGTCGCGTTGGCTGACTCAGAAATTCACCGCCGGCCGTGATACGGCAAGCACAATAATGCTCACGGTTCGATCAATTTTAGCGGCAAGTAGTAGTAGTACTCTACTACTGTTGCTAAAGAAAAGCGTCACGGGGATTACGACATGGAAGCAAATCAAAGCGAGAATTCCGGACACGGACGACGACCGAAAAATTCGACCGGGCGCTTTTCCTCGACGCGGCACGGCACGGGCTCTTTACAGCAAGCCTCTTATGATCCCTCACCCGTCCTTTTATGCGACCACGTCGTTCGGTCGGCTCCGTTGTTTTTTAAATTGATGTCGTCATTAATTTTTAAATTTAATTTTAATAATTCGTTTTATTTAAAAATATTTAATATATTTGATATATTTTGATATAATTTAATTTATTATTAGAGTTATTTGAATGACAACTTAAAATTTTACACATTAAAACAATTTTTTTAATAAAATAAATAATTAAAGTTAAATTAAAAAAATCAACTACGATATTAAAAGCCACAAATCCAGATCGATCTTTCGATCTGAGAAGCCAGCGCACACAACTAATCAGGGCTGGCGCGTCACTTGCATGCAGCGACGTGTGGTACCGATCGACCCACCGAGTCCAGAGCGCGCGACGGCGTCGTCCACTGGAAGGCATCATGCAGATGGAAGGAATTTCGTTAATTCGTCCCCTTTACTTAGCGCCAATGGCTCTTGCCTGTCGGCCGTGCTGTTCCGTGCAAGTTGACATGTGGGAACAATCATGCGTGCAAGCTGCAGCGGATCGTCTTCCTC
The DNA here is from genome assembly GCA_001602295.1 of Zoysia matrella. Taxonomy (NCBI): domain Eukaryota; kingdom Viridiplantae; phylum Streptophyta; class Magnoliopsida; order Poales; family Poaceae; genus Zoysia; species Zoysia matrella. Next base: position 55,414 of record BCLG01003003.1, read on the forward strand.
CCGGGGAAGAATGAGTCGGAGAAGAATCCCAGCCAGATCTTGCAGGCCGGTTCTGTGAACAGTGCTAGCAGGTTCATCTAACGGCGACCTTTTCCCTTTTGTTTTACGAGAGACTACGTACCGGGCTGGATTCTCTGCATGCATATATGGATTGCTACACTTTCCGTTGAAATGGAAACAGGATACGTAGTGGTTGTTTATATCAAAACTAATTAAATATCTCTCTCGCCAGCCGTCGGTGAAACGGCCATATGCACGAGACAGTACTTGTCGGCGTTCGGACCATCGACACAGTGAATATACGATCGTGAGCGTTCAAATCATCGACACAGTGAATATACGATCGTGAGGGTAGTGTGCCTTCGAACTCTGAAGGGCCCGGTCCGAGGAAGACTCGAGAGTATTTTTTACTTGATTCAGGCCACTCGAACGGTGTAATACCTTACATTTAGGGAGCGGATTATCTCAAGGACAACGTTACAGGACGAAATCTTCTCTTCGAGGGAGAACCCAGAACGTGAGTGAATGGGAGTGCTTGCTCGGAAGAGTGCAAGGATCCCTGGGTTTTAATGGAGCTCGTATTTATCTTTCGTGTGTTTGTGACTGTTGTTTATGGTGATGTTCGATCGTTGTCTTTATTGTTCTTCGGGCCTCCCTTTATATAGGAGGGAGCCTTGGGGTTACAGGTAATAGGCTTTACGCGATCCTGCCGTCTCGCTGACAGGTGGGCCCTTCCGTCGTTGTCGCCATCATTTTGTTCTGTCTAGACGTGGTTATGATCCGTCGCGTCGTGCACAGCGACGAGTACAATGATGCTCGTTCGGCGTCACTGTGGCAGCTACAGTGTTGTCCTGTCGTATCTGTCAGCCGTCGCAGCTTTCTGCTGGAGTGTTGCCGTGGTGAATCTCGTCCTGTTCCGTCGAGACGGATAGCAGCTGATCATCAGAGTAAATGTACCATAACGCGGTACCTACCTCCTAGGGATCACCCCGGGGTCGATCTCTGAAGGCCAGGGTCTTCACGCTCCTACGCGGCAAAGATACGGCCACCGTAGGTCGCCGCTGAGGGGTCGGAACCCGTGCCGTCCGACCCCCGACTTTTACCTATTAGAGCGCGATCTGTTATGTACCCGAGGTACGTGATCCGAATATTACTGTAGTTTATGATTAAAGGACTCGTCTTGTTGTTGGTATGGACGGACAAGCTCCACGCAGCGTGCAATTGTCCGTGGACAGACACTGACGAATCGTTAGTAAATTTATATGACACTGATATATTTAGTTAATTGCTAGGTTAATGGATTAATTTAGATAATTTGGCGCATCCGTTAACAAGGTGAAGCGGATAGGAGCGCCCAGGATTCCTCGAAGATAAACATCGGTAGCAGCATTGGCCTACGCCACAAATGTTCGGGTAATGTACATATGTGCCAGATTCTAGCAGGAATATTAGGTTGTCCAGAACACTTTAGAATTGTTTAGATCTAGTGGTCGTGCTCGAATAGCAGTTTCAATTAATAATATTTAAATAAATCAGAACATGGACTTTGTTGCTGGACATGCAAGCACTGACTAGAATATGATGCATTACCAGCAAACCGGGGTGAGCGGCACTACTTGAAGACGTCACACCAAACCTGCATTTCACGATCAGAGGACAAATCATCTTGATTGTTGATATGATTGCGGCAGACAATGATTGTCAGATACGTTGCTATCTCTCGTTGCTTATTAATTTGAAGATCGTTTAGGGATAGCTGTGCTACCAAACATATTTTTAGTGAACAGAATTAGGGAGTACAAATTTCGCTCTTGCTAACAAAATGTTGAATACAAAGGCATTCTCATTGCCATGTTGCTTCATCTAGGGGCACTAATAAGTAGTCTTCCTGACACTACCAGTGGCACTAGTTTATCATTAGGACAACCCAAGCTTAGAAATATAATGTGGTATAATCTGTCACTGTTCAAGTATGCAAACAGAGGAATAAATGAATTATTCGAATTGAACGGCTCAATATCAAAGATAGCTAATGCGGCGTTGTTCAGCTTTTGCAGATTTAACTATCAGAACCAAAAATTGTCTTCAGTTAAGAACTATCTGGAGTGAGCAACCTTGAGCTGTGCTACTTTTTTTTTTTTTCAAAACTGTGTGTAGTGCATTTCGTATTAAGAGAGAAGATAGAGTACAAATACGACTTTTTTACAACCAAACACACCACAAAACGACCCTAGCACTGGCAAAACAAAAGGCTAAGTGCCTACAAGACGTGACCAAACAAACAAACTGGCCACACTCCTAATGATTTTTGATACTCTTTTCATTCCAATTTATAGATCATTTTAGATCCGGGCACGGGAATTAAGGAGAGTAAAATTTGTTGAAAACAATAAGGAGAGAGATAAAGATAAAAAAATATCAGAAAGAAAGTGTATATAATTTAGAAAATTTTTGAAAGCTTTAAAATAACTTATAATTTAAAACGAAGAGAGTATTTTTTCTTAAGTAATTCATACTCGTGAGATGAAACTGTATAGAACTGGAAGCACATGGTGCTTTACTCGGGTTTATGCAGCCATGCACGCATCGGCTGGATAAGTCATTGGGGGCAGTTGCTTTCGTGTAAAGCTGTGCTCCAAAACATATTGAGAAGAGATAAGACGTACTTGCATCTTTTGGGAACCACGAAACAGCTTTGGAACTACAGGGTTGTTGGGTTAGATAGCAGTGAATATCTATCTGCTCATGCATATCCAGTTGGTTTCAACAAACTAGCCGACGTCTCTTAGCAATCATCATCATCTCCCTCTCTGTTTCCATTTACCAAATCCACAAGCAAGATGTTTGGTTTCATGCATGCTTCGTATCGCTCGCGATGCCTAACTGCATTATCTGCTCATTTCTTACTGAAAGTCACTCAACTACCTCGACGCACTGTACGCCCAAAGCCAAGCCCCGGCAGCGGAAGGTGGTAGGATCTGTTAGGTGCATCAAACTGTTCCCCACTTTGATGAGCCAGTTTAGCGTAAGCAGTTCGGAACAATAAGTGTGCAAGTAGTAGTAATTAACTTTTCTAATGTTCTGTTCGGAGAATCTGAACCAGGGGTTAATCCAACATCCATTCGCCTGCCGTTTGTTTCTGAAATTACTGAGTCAAATGCAAAGCAGATTTTTTTTTTCAGATACAGATGCTGTACTAGGAGTGACAGCGAGGCCTTCAGGTCATTGCATCTGCCTCAGTCATGGAGTACTAGGAGTACCCATTCCACCAGAGCAAGGAAAATATGAGCATCTCGTGGATCAGGTAAGCATTACATGAGCAGATCGACGTGTTGCAGGCCTAAGGATGTATAGACCCAGGCCTAGCTTGATGGGAGAATGCGACGTGGTTAAACTGAACAATTTCACTGTCCGTCCTCTACATATGGCACTGTGCTTATTTTCGGGTTGTTCAAAGAACAATTTACACGGGTTTCCTGAAGTAAATGCTGATAATTTTTGCTCGTACTACGTCGTAAGGTCACCGAAAATGAACTTTGAAAAAATAAATGGAGAAGAAAATATAGAAAAGTAAAGATCATATATAAAAGAAAAGGAATAAGGCACGCATCCGCGTTGGACCAGTCAGAAGTGGCAGAAACAACTAGAGAAAGCGGTGTCGCAAACATAGATCGAAATTCTTTGCATTAGTGAGTGAGTAAATGACATATAAAATCGAATTTACATGTTATTAATTTTTAATACATTCTCATTAATACAAAAGATTCGCATCCTACAAACATGCAGCGTCACAGACTGTTTTAGATTGAATAATTAAATCTGTTTAAAAAGGAGCAAACATGCATGTCAAAGTTTACAAAATTCTATCACTGATACTCTCTTCGTTTTAAATTATAAATTATTTAGAGCTCATAAGTTTTTTAAATTATAAATTATACTTATTTTTTAATACATTTTCTTTCTTTCTAATCTTTATCTCTTTTCGTATATTTTTTTTAATTCTTGAGAGAGTACTAAGTAAGAGACCGGGATTCTTAAAGGGGGGGGGGGGGGGGGGGG
>BCLG01003004.1:0-16942 GCA_001602295.1 Zoysia matrella
ACACAACAATAAGTCAAGTGGTGCTGCCAAACACATTGACATAAAGTACTATGTTGTGAAAGATAAAGTTCGGGATCAAATCATAAGTCTTGAGCATATAAGCACCGCAAAGATGCTAGCGGATCCGTTTACTAAAGGCTTACCACCCAAAGTATTTATTGAACATGTTGCCGGCATGGGTTTAAGGGAAAGCCTGTGATTCCTGAACTAAAAGATGGCCCAAAATGTATAATAACTATTTCAGAACAGAAAAATGTATTGTAAGCTGTTAAGTCTATCGGCGATTGATCGTGACGATGAGACAGTTCTATGCATTAACCTGTAATGGAATGAGTGAAGTTAAAAGTAATAAAGATAAAAGTAAAAAGTGAGATCAAAGGGGAGAATGTTAGAAATTGATCTCCACCCGTTTTGGCCCAACGGCCTTAATGGGCCCTTGACCTAATCGCGCCCTGATCGGGGGCGCCTAACCCATTATGGCTGGTGTGCCCCTGTCGCCAGCGCCACAATAAATAGAGGTGGGGGGCCGGCCGGAACTCATGAGCTAAGTTCGTCCGTACCGCCGCACCCCACCGACATCCTTAAACCCGATCTGTGAGGGGGCGCTATGCCGACGGGAAGCACCACCGCCACGACGACCTGTCGCCACCGAGAGATCGACGACGTCGCCGTGACTCTAACGCCACCGCCCTCTCCACCGACCGACGCTGCCCAAGCGCAGAGGACCGCACCGACAAAGGGCAGATGGCCGGATCGTCTTCCACGACTCCAACGATCGGATCCGAAGTTATTGACCACCTCCGAACCACAGATCTATTACTGACAACGAAACTCTCGAATCTACACTCTAGACGCAGAGAAAGGAGCACAACAACGCGGTCCTTTTGGATAGTTGCCGGTACCGGCGTACCGCCGTGCTGCCGCGATCCGGGTGATTTGGCCTGAGACGTTGTGTTCGCCGGGCGAGGTGTTAGTTGGTGCTCCTAATTGCAGCGCATTGCTCCATAATGTAATCTGTGAGAGTTCGTAGAGAATCCTCCATCCAGAGCAATTCGTGATGTAACATTGCTTCTGCAAATGCCAACTGCATGAATAGTAGAATACCGGAGGTAGCATAGCGGCTGCTGGCAAGTATACTACTCACTCTATCACAATACATCCGTCGTTTTAGCATTCAAACAGCCAAAATAGTTTGGGTACCAAATGATTTTCAAACCCCTATTAATTGCAACTGAATGGAAAAAGCTCTGCACCACCTGTCATAAAAGACAATCTGCAGCACTCCCGTGCGGCCAAAATTTACAACTTGGCGCCAATACAAACAAAACTCAGAGGCACCAAGGTTAAAATTTCAAACATTATCACCAGACGCTTCCTTATAAATGCCTTTCTGCAGCATCCAGCGCACATCCTCATCACCCAACGCACATTTTCAAAGGCTAAAATGACGGATGTATTGGGACGGAGGGAATAGCAAGGAAGTATAATTTTGGATTGGATGCGACAAGGAGGTTGTGTGGTGAAGTCCACTACAGAGGAAGTTCACACCATGGTTCCACAAACAGTTGAAAACTGATTGGTTTTCATAAAACCGGTCCAACTCAGTTAGCAAAGCTAGCAGTTTTTTTTCCAAAAAAATGTATAATATAGTAAAATGGTATTTGATCAAGTTTATAGCTAAACCACTTGGTTTTTTACACTGTTCAAAAACCAATCAGTCTATGGTTTTTGAAACCACTGTTGAAAAAATGAATAAGACATGTGAGAGAAATTCTAGTTTTTATTATGTATTTATTAGGAAATTACATAAACAATATAAGCCATAAACACGACATAGAAATTCCAGTGATAAACATCAAAAAGATTATAGAGCATTTTAGAGTATTTAAAACAAGAGCCGGTTGGAGTGTGTTGTACCTCACGAGTGCTTCCTGTTGCCTGGTTCTATATAGAAGTGGAATGCATAGAATACCCATCCATATTATTGTTCGAATGTGTTAGAGTATATTAGGCAACTCCGGATATGGTTAGTTTAGGATTGATTGTAATCCTGGGATAACCTTCCTTATCTCTAGGAGAGGTACTTGCCCTCCAAGCCATGTACTCCTATATAATCAACCCAAGAGGCTCAAGCAATATATTCACGCATTATACCCAGTCTTACATGGTATCACGAGTCTAGTTTGTAACCCTAGGCCTTCGGCTTCCGCTGCCCTGTGCGCCGCCCCGGGGAGATTGATCTCCGCCGGGGGCAACGCCCTCGTAGGATGCGCGGCTGCTCCCTCTGATCCGCCGCACCGTTGTGGTCAACCAGCAGCAGAGGGATCTACCTCTTCCATCGCCGCCAGAATCCATCGCCAGCGTCGCCGACTTCGCCGCCCCTGGTGTGCGCCTAGCCGCACGCCCCCCATCCACTCCTCTAGCGCCGCCACCACCGCTGCCCTGGAGCATGCTCTCGCTGCACTTGAGCGCGAGTGTTCGACTGCAGAGGAGAACCCTGGGGGGCTAAGCTACCGCCACCGCCCAAATGGGGGCGTCTGACGGCCGCGCACCCCCCTCCCTCGTTGGTCCAGCCACGATCCCTGCTGCTGTTTTTCTTTTTCCCGATCAGAGATCGGTTTGCGTAGCCCCGCCGTCCCGTTGCCGCTCCATCGTCGACACTTTCAAGGACGAGGTTGTCCCAAGATCCTTCAGGAAGACCCTCGGGCACTAGAGGAAGATCCTTCAGGAAGACCCTCATAGGTGTATGGTTCTTTCATAACCTTGAGAAACATTTGAACTGTAAAAGAAAATTTTAATGTGTGTTCTACACTTTAGCGGTTAACATACTAGTTAATAGAAGGTGTTACCTATACTCTTGCTGGATGTTGAGTCCGTAGCACATGTCAGTTGAGGCGTAGGGAGGTCATCAATAGGCTTCTCAGTAACACCTTCGTCCTCATGTGTCTCGAGAGGCGGAGGGGGGTCCATGATAAACTCCTCAGCAGCAGCAGCCTCATGCTCATGTCTCTCGGGAGGCAGAGGGGTGCCCATGAGAGGCCCCTCAGTAGCAGCAGCTTCATCCTCATGTCTCTTGGGAGGCGGAGAGGGGTCCATGATAGGCTCGTCAGCACCATCACCTTCATTCTCATGTCTCTCGAGAGGTGGAGGGGGCCCATGAGAGGCCCCTCAGCACCAGCACCTTCATTCTCTTGTGTTGGAAAAGACCGAGGTGAAAGTGCTGGAGTAGGTCGAGACACTGGTGTCGTTTCAACCGCAGATTGCAAAACAATGTCTCATTGGTGTCAAAGGACAAAATTATTAACGGCATCTCCCAGAGTGTCAATCCTCTCTTCCTCATCAGGTTAATCGAGACCAAAATCAAGATACTTGTCATCTACTACCTTGATTAGTTGCACTTTAGCACACTCTGCTGGAATAGATACAGTATGAAATGAACGACCAGGCATTGCAATGCCTTCTGCAACCTTGATGCTCTTTTTCCTGCTAAGAGCCATATTCAATGAGCAAGGAGTATTCTTGATTATATCATCCACTGGGTACTTAGTGGTCAGTTCAGGCGCGGACCCATGGCTGCTTAGAGGCAGGTTTTCAGTAGTTGGAGTAGTCTTGATGTTGTCATTGACACTGATTCGGACATCCGGTACAGCAAATGATTAGACAAAACGTGGATTTTCTTTGAGGAATTGGAAGAAGTTTTCTTTCCACTTCTCGTGTTCATCATCCTTGTTGGGTGAATCACGCTTCTTGTAGCTGCTTGCGTCGTCCGAAAACCCTAATTTCCACGCAGCCATTGAAGAGACGGCTCGTGTACGACCTCGATGTTCCTCGTTTCCAAAGGCAACAGTAAGCTGGTGTCTTTCCCTCTTTGGCTTAAAGGTGCTTTTCTTCTCCTTTGCAGCTAGCTCCTTGGCTTTTTGTATAACTTCACTAATATCTGAGCTTTTAGGAATCAATTGCCCATCATCAGTTGACTTGGATCGACCCAAGACCCAGTTTCGAGTGCGTTCACTGCATACTTCTAGTGGGTCCGGTATCCCAGCTTCTCGATCCTGTTGTTCTTTTAGCCTACACTTTTTGATTTTGGTTGCATATCCACCTAGACCGAGATTAGGATGCATCTTGTTCTTTTTACTCGGTTCTTTAAAAGACTCGCTGCTCTTTAAAGCATTTTTAGATGTCATCTTGTCAATAAATGCTTCTCCTAAATCAGGTGTGATGAAACCGAACTTGTTGAATGGTGTCAGACCCTTTCGAACATATTCCTTATTAAAGTTCGTTCTAAATGTTCGAAGGCATCTTCCCATTGTGCAGAGAGAAGCCTTTTTTGCACGGTCAAGGCAATCTGTGAGGAAAAGGTACTTTGCGCACGAGTTGTCCCACAATTCATTCTTTTTTTTTCTGAGACACTATGCCAATCATGAAATGTAATGTTAACTTTTCTCTTACTAAGACACCACAATCATTACGCTATTTTGCGTTGATTCCTTCTGGCTCCATAGGCGCACCACATTGGTCGACAGCTTCTACAGCAAAAATTTCAGCATGTAGCTTGTTGGCTTTCCTGGAACCACCCTTTCATGTCTTGTGTGAAGTGGATGATGTGGGGGCAATCGTGTTCTCAGTCGGCAGTGTCGCTTCTTCATCAATGAAATTAAGTCGTCTAGTGCTTCGAGCGGGAATATGCTAGGAAAGATAGAGTTATATAAGGTATTTCCGTTTGAGTTAAAATGAACAGTGTTAATTTGACTATTAAATACCTCATCGGTTGGATTGTAATCGGGGTTTTCTTGCGGCAGGCGCTGCCTTTTTGCGCATGGAGGATAGGGAGAGGAAGGTTCCTCAAAAGATGAGCTACTTGTATTTTTGGGAGAAGAAGCGACAGGTGTCGATGCACCAACTTCCTCCATTGTAGAGATTGTGTATAAAATATAGAAAAATATACTACCTCTGTCCCATAAAAAGTGTATTTTTAGATTTGGTTGATTGTGTTTCTTTCTTCTCTTTGACTAGGAATTTATATAAATTTGATGAAATTTAATAATACAAAATTTACATCTTTAAATTCATCATAAAAAATATTTTCATAATATCTAATTTATGTGTTCATAAAGGTTACCAAGTTTTTAAAAATCATTGGTCAAATAGAAGAACAAAGCACAGTAAAACAAACTTAAAAATAAACTTTTTGTGAGACGGAGGGAGTATATTATTGTATCTGAATGGATATTGAAAAGAAGAGGGTACATGTGTCATATATATTAGAGTCGATCATAGTAGTGTCGGTCAAAGATGATGTCATCAAACCGACATTGTTATTCTCACAGCAATTTCACAGGATTTGCATAGGAATTTCATAGGAATCATATCAAATTCACAGCAGAAACATATGAATCAGCAATTTTACTTTTCTGCCAAAGAAGGTTTTACAATGTATTTATAAACTAAACAATAATATGTATATACATCAAAAGTATAGCATTTCGGAGCCACATGAATTGAGAGGAACAATGGTGAGAGGGGATGCGACTTACAGTTTGCAGATTGCTGGAATGGGGCATGGGAGGCGGTTTACCGAGAAAGAATGGGTGATGGTACTTATATTAGGGTTTCGGAGTGGGTGAGGGGGAGAGGAGACGACAGCCAGGAGACCAGAGTCGTAGCAGGAAACACGGTGGGCGCTGAGGTTGGAGGCGAACGCGTAGCCAAATGTCGGAGGACGACGCGCAGCCGTGACCGGTGCCGGAGCAAAAGAGGATGATCGACTAGCCACGGCCGGTGCTGGAGTGGCAGCGACGAGAGCGGCGGCGGCAAGTTTAGGGTTCGTGAAAAATTTTGGCAACGTAACGGCGTCGCACGAGAAATGAAAAGGCCACCAGGTTTAGTGTGGAATGAAGCGACAAGGCCTGCTTATATAGTAAAGAGTAACAATGTCGGACACCATGACGTCACTACAAAAACTGCTAATAAGATTAACAATTTCTTTACTGTTTTATTTCTTGACGTATATAATAAATTTTGATCTGCAATTTGATTTTACTAAATTGCATTGTGTAAGTAACCTGTCAAATTTCTGTTTGAAATTTTTTGAGTTTTTTCATGAAATTTTTAGTTCAAATAGAACTATACATTACCAATCATATGGTACTATACGTTATGAATACAAGAAAATGTTGAATGTAGGTCGAAAGTGATTACAAAATTTATGAAAAATATTCTAATAATGAAATAGTAATGCTTATCACCTAGAAAACATTGTATAAGATAATGAAACATTTGGCGCTAAAAAATTTGAAATAATTTAAGTTATGTTTGCTGAGTGACGGTGTAATTTCGGTCAAGCCAATCGAAACTACAAAAGTAAAAGACCGACACTGTTGTACTTTTAATGTCAGTCGCTGCTGATTTCAGCTTGCCCGACACTGTTAACAAGTTTAACAATTTCTTTAATATTTTTGTCTTGACGTATATAATGAATTTTGATCTACAATTTGATTTTACTACATTGCATTGTGTAAGTAACCTATCAAATTTCTGTTTGAAATTTTTAGAATCTTTTCATGAAATTTTTAGTTCAAAGGAAACTATAGGTTACCAATCATACGGCACTATACGTTATGAATATAAGAAAATGTTGAATGTAGGTCGAAAGTGATTACAAAATTTATAAAAAAAATGTTCTAATATTGAAATAGTAATGCCTATCACCTAGAAAACATTGTACAAGATAATGAAACATTTGGCGCTAAAAAAATTTGAAATAATTTAAGTTATGTTTGCTGAGCGACGTTGTAATTTCGGTCAAGCCAATCGAAACTACAAAAGTAAAAGACCGACACTGTTGTCCTTGCAATGTCAGTCGCTGCTGATTTCAGCTTGCCCGACACTGTTAACAATTTTAACAATTTCTTTAATATTTTTTCTCGACGTATATGACAAATTTTAATCTACAATTTCATCTTACTAAATTGCATTATGTAAGTAAGCTGTCAAATTTTGTTTGAATTTTTTTGAATCTTTTGATGAAACTTTTAGTTCAAATGAAACTATAAGTTACCAATCATATAGCACTATACGTTATGAGTACAAAAAAAATGTTGAATGTAGGTTGAAAGTGATTATAAAATTTATAAAAATATGTTCTAAAATGAAATAAGAATGCTTATCATCTACTAAAAAATATTGTACAAAATAATGGAACTTTTTGTGCTTAAAAACATTAAAATGTTTGAAGTTATGTTTAATGAGTGATGTTGTAATTTCCATCAGACAGGTACCGACACTATGGTTGTAACTCACCGACACTGTTGTCCTTATAATGTCGGTTATTGGTGATGTCTAGCTTGGATTGACGTTGAGGGCAAGTGGCACGGGACCATGTCCCTAGCGTCTTCCCGCCGATCCATATAAGAGCATAGGGTTTCATCTAGCTCGGTGAAGGCTGCGACGTCTCAAAGCCTAGCGACCAACTTGGATGTGCGGCAACTCCCCCTGGTTGATTGTCCGTGTGTAAAGCGGGTCATTAGGCTGCAGAGCAAGAAGGCCAACACGTACGTTGAATTCTTCTTTAAATGCTTGGAGAATCAACAGGCGAGGGTTCAATTCTGTTCTGATTTGACTTGCTTTAATGCATTGTTCTTTAGAATGCTTTGAATGTCATTGTAGGATGATCCAATGAGGTGCAGTTTTTACAAGTGGGAAAAAGACTATATGAGATGGTTGGCTGCAAATGTGCCCCAGCATGTTCAGGTTCAATCAGAGAAAGAATAGAAGGAAGCAATTGATGTGTCTGTGAAACTAGCAAACTTGAAGCTTAAAATTGCGCAAATGACTTGTGAATTAACTGAGTTGAAGCATGTGATCGAGAAGTTGAGCACAAAGATGAAGGCAAGAGTGCTAGCTGATGGAGTTTGTGTCATCACTGCTTTAGTTGATTGTATGGTAGGACTATTGGTGATAAACCTGTTAAAGTAGGAGAATGTGAGAAATGTATTGTGTTTTAGACTCTTATTTCTGATTGAATTATGAAAATGTGTCAATGTTGTTGGTTCGCTGTTTCAGTGCCAAACATGTTCCAATTCGTTTTAAAGAAAAATAGAAGTAAGTTACGTTAATGTTGGTTTTTGCTCACGTCATAATTAACCGACACATTGCTAATTGTAATGTTGGTTTCTGCTAACGTCATACTTGAACGACACTATTGTTCATTGTAATTTCGGTTTATACTGATGTTATACTTGCCCGACACCATTAGTGTCCATATTGACCGTCACACCATATTGACCGTCAAAACTCTCGATCCCACTAGAAGGATCCAACTGGACCGTCGCTCAGTGGAAACTGAAGCGTCGGAAGGTGAATCGTTCTGTGAAAACTGGACCGTCACCCCAAGGGCTATAAAAGGGGTCACAACCATCTTTCGAACCATCTTCGTTCTCGTGTTCTCCGTCTCATATCTTTCGAACCATCTTTCAAACCATCTTCATCTTCGTCTCCAATGGCGTCCCAGAGAGTGCAGGAGCTTGAGAGACAGTTTCAGGAGTCAGAGGCACGACTCGTCAAGCTTCGTCAAGATCTTGACGATATGCGGGTGTCTCTCTGGCTTCAAACTAACATAGTATCGGACATCTTAAAGAAGATAAATGGTGCTGTGATGAATTTGAAGCTGGGTCGTCTGGAGTTCCTTTTAGACCAAGGGGGGTCTCCTGCCCACTTCCTTCACGCCATGGCTCCTCTGGAAGGGATGTTGACTCCCTGAGAAGATGGAGTTGGAGCGCCATGACCTGGCGTAGACAGTTGTGGACCGCATACTGTCTGCGGTAAAGGTATGTCAGCTTGACTTCCCCTTCGACACCCTAGTTTAGCTGGCATCCCATCGCGACGCGGCGACCATCAAGCGCTTCTCCACCGAGGTGGTCAATGCAGCTGTTCAGGAGGAGAAGGAGAACTGAAACATGACACACTAGTTATTATAAGTACTAGTAGTAATTTTATAATTTTATAAATATTATGTTTACAAGTTATGTAAATTTATAAATATTATTAGTAAAAGTTAAAAGTGTAATCCCGGCTGCAAAGTCGGTTTGTCATTTTAATATCGGTTTCTGCTGACGTAATACATGACCGACACTATTGCCCGTCATAATATCAGTTTCCGCTGACGTCATACAGAAGCGACACTATAACTCATTGTAATATCGGTTTCCGCTGACGTCATACCCGCCCGACACTATTACTTGACGTAACTTTAGTCCCACCTCAAGTATACTTGGTAGTATCTACTAACTTATAAGCTCTGGTTGTATGTACGTATATGTGGAAGCGTGTAAACTATATGGCAGGTTGGCACATGAGGTTGCGCATAACTTGCGTAATCTCCGATGCGAACCTGGTCAAATCGTTGAACATTCTTTTTTTATTATATAATAGAAATACGTTACATAAAATTATATTAGATATTCTGTGATTTTATAAATAATAATAGTAAAAGTTAAATATTATAAAAGTCTTGTAGGTTTTGTAATTTTATAAAAAAATTGCTGCAAGTTAAATATAAAAAGAGAGCACATGCATATGGACAGGCTCTTTAATTTAATAAATATTTTGAAAGGGAGGGAGTATTTTGGAACAGAGGTAGTACAATGGTAACTTTTATGTCGGTTTCTGTTGACGTCATACTTGACCGACACTATTGCTCATTGTATTTTAGTCCCACCTCGCCTATTCTTGTAAGTGTTGACCTATTTATAGGATTTGACATTATGTCTGTGTCGAGGGAGCATGTAAACTGTAAACTGTATATATAGAATGTACATTGCACGGCCAGCAATGTACAATCTAGACATATTGTTGTACTTTCTTCCTTTTTTCATTATATACAATATATGAGATAGCTGTGTCGTCTTAACCTACGGTACCAAAAACCGACACTGCTAAAAGATATTAGTTTCGGTTATTCTTGACATCAACACGATCGACATGGATAGGTTAATTATCAGTATTGTTTTTTTTAGATCACGTTTGTCCGTACTATAGTGTTCTTTCCTAGTGTCGGATGTGGATGAAGTAAACAATAACCGACACTGGTGTCGTGTTTTGTAGTATTGATTGCTTGTGACGTCTACTGGTACCGACACTATTGAGTAATGTTAAACATTAGTGTCGTTTTGTACGATGATGTCACTTTGGGTCCGACACTGTTATGGTCACAGTAGTGTCAGATCGTAACGTTTGGAGGCCAGCGGGACTTGTTAGTGTCAGCTGTTACGTTCGGCCGATATTGTTATAATTTTTTTAGTAACACCGTAGCCTCGTTTTGTAGTAGTGTTGACAAGCCTCTTCGGCTCCCATTCCAGCCACAACATCTGCGACGGTTGTGACTATGGGGGGATGGTATAGTATATTAGGCAACTCCGGATATGGTTAGTTTAGAATTGATTGTAATCTCGGGATAACCTTCCTTATCTCTAGGAGAGGTTACTTGCCCTCCAAGCCATGTACTCCTATATAATCAGCCCAAAAGGCTCAAGCAATATATCCCACGCGTTATACCCAATCTTACAGCATGTAACTGTCACATTAAACACTTGGTCTTAAAAGTATCTGTTGCTTGCAGTGGCAAACAACACTAGTACTATAACTTAAAGGAGTTGATGTAAATAAGCAAACATCAAATCCAAAATGAAAAAGAGAAAACATCATCAAATTTATATAAGAACATACAACCCTGTGTTAAGATGACATTTTGAAGGCACAGGAGAGTAAGAGTAAAGGTCGTGCGGTTTGTCAAGGGCTTGTCCATTTTTGGCTTCCTAAAGCATCAGTAACGAGCAGTTCTAAGAGGCTTACATCTTATCTTAGTACAAGCCAGATCATTTTAAAATTTTACAATGAAGCATTGAGGACCGGCATATGTGAGTTGTTCAATTGTAAATTAATTTTCCCGCGTCAAGCCTAGTGACACGCTGACAATGGCATAGAAAACACAGATAATAATCCACGTCAGATTAATCCGGGGCATCCAATTTAGATCCAAGGTACTATACAATTTGATATATTGTCTCCTCTTTATTTCCCTTCACTCCAAATATAGACAGGTCCTTGTTCAATCCCCTCGTCAGAATTTAGCTGCACTGTTTACACAACAGCCGACACTTCGGCCAATCACCACTTCGCCTTACCTACAAGTACAAAGCTACAAACCATGCAAGGTGCAGAGACACGAGCAGAGGCCAACTCCCAACACAAGCACCACCCGAGTTGCGGCCGCCGGAAGCAGCGGACATCGACACGCTCATTCCGGTGCCGGCAACTGTTCTGCCGCGGCCACCGACGGTGCTATTGCTCCAGACCAAGTGTTGTGTGGTACGGCTCCTCATGCTGTCGCAGTCCGCGACGCCGGCAAGTGCAACGACACCTTCAAGGCCTTCTTGCTTCGCGTCATAGCATAGCGCCTCGTTGCCGCTGACGCGCAGCTTCTTCCCCAGCCTCCACATCATCTCCTTGCCGAACGGTATCGGTCCCACCAGCCGATTGCTATCGACACGGAGCTCGCTCGCCTTCTCCAGCCGCCGGAAGTTCGCCGGTATCACGCCGGTGAACTGGTTGTTGTCCAAACGTAGCACCCGGAGCTCGCTCAGCTCCCCGATGGACTTGGGGATAGACCCGGCGAGGCCCATGCCGGAGAGAACCAGCGTGGTCAGCGATTTGAGCCCGGAGAAGAAGTCGCCAGGTACTGTCATGAACTGCATCCGGTTGTCGCTGAGGATCAGCGAGCGCAGCGACGACAGGCGGCTGATCGCGGTTGGAATCGGGCCGGACAGCGCGTTGTGGCTGAGGTCTAGCAGCATGAGGTCCGACAGGTTGCCGAGCGCGTCCGGGATCGTGCCGGCGAGGCGGTTCTGGCTGAGGTCAATCTTTAGCAGTGACCGGCACTGGCCGAGGCTCGTCGGCACGCGGCCCTGCAGCGCGTTGTGGCTGAGGTCGAGAATGCTTAGGCGTTGGAACTTGAAGTGGGGCACCGGGCCGGAGAGCCGGTTGTAGCTGAGGTCGAGCGTCTGGAGGTGGCTCAGGGCCTGGACGGTGGCCGGGATGGCGGAGGCGAGGTGGTTTCCATGGAGGTCGAGCACGCGCAGCGCCGCGAGGTTCCCGAGCTCCGCGGGGATCGGTCCAACGTGGCCGTTCTGGCGGAGCACGAGCGACCGGAACGCCGGGCCGAGGCGGCCGAGGAACGCTGGGACGGGCTGCGGGTTGGCCGTGAAGCACCGGTAGAAGAAGAGCGAGCGGAGGTGCGGGAGCGCGAGCACGGCCGGGGAGAGCGTGGCGCGCGCCGCGTCGCAGGCCGGGAACGCCGTGTCGTCGGAGAGCGCGCCGAAGGCGAGGGACACGACGTGGTACACGTCGTCGCGGTCGGGCACGCACTCGATGCCGTGCCACCGGCCGCGGCACACGTCCGCGATGCCCCACGCCCAGCCGTTGCCCGTGGCCGCCATCACCTCCTGCACGGCGCGCTGCTCGGCCGGATCGGTGCGCGCCCGGTCGGTGAACCCCGTCTGCGGCGCGTCCACCAGCGCCGCGGACGGCACCACCACCGTGAACTCGCCGCGGCACGACGGTCGGACGCCGACCATCACCACCACGACGACCACGATCCGTGACCACGCGGCCAGTGCCGATGCCATCGCAACGTGCTTTGTTGCGGCTCGGCGCGTGCAAGAATGGCGCGCACGCGCTCGAAAGAGTCAGGACCGTTGGAGTTGGAGGGAAGGTGCGGCAGAGGCCGCAGGTTTTATAGTGTCAGAGGGACAGAGAGACGAGACGCAGAGGGGCCATTGAATTCAGAGCCAAGCAAGCGTAAATGTGGTCACGAGACGGGGGCGAAATGAAGTGAATGAACTGAGGATTTGCCTGCATTCAATTGGCTTCACGGGAATCGGGGCGCAGCAATATTGCTCCTACGTTCATCAATGGCACGGCCGCATGGAACAGCGAGCCATCGCGCACAGGCCTGATCGCGCCCTCCGGCATCCATGCGCTGTGTTTGCAATGCAGACGCTTGCTGCATTGCGTTGCAAGTTGCAACTGAATATGGCAATCCTTGGTAATCTTGGATTAACCGCTTCATTTGTACTAACAAGAAGTCGATTTACACAAACACAATAAATGTTTCTTGATCAAATGGAACATTTTCTCAAGCATATGTATGTATTCAAGCAAAGAGTTTATTATTAGTGACGTGGCTTAAACTTATCTAAGATGGATACCGTTGGTGATGCTTATGCAAAGTACTCCCTCCGTTTCAAAATATAAGCCATTCTTAGCTTTGATCAAAGTTAATTTTATTTAACTTTATTATTAATAATGAAAAGTTACAAAATTTTATTGCATATAAATTATATTACTAGATTTATCGTGAAATAAACTTTCATATTATGTAACTTTTAATATTAAATTTTATTTAATTTTCTAGATATTATTAGTCAAAATTAAAAAGTTGACTTTGATCAAAACCAGAACGAAGTTACTCCCTCCAGTTTTAAATTATTTACACCATTGATATTTTACATCAACTTTAACCATTCGTCTTATTTAAAAATTTTGTTTCAATGTGTAAAATAATTAGTCGTGATTTAAATTTTACTAATGACAAATCAAATAATAATAAAAGTTTATATATTTGAACAATTTTTTAATAAAATAAATAGTTTAAAACCGAACGGAGTGCTACTGGCTAGTACTGGTACCACTAAAGTACTAGTCCTATGTTACTGCTGTTCTACCAGGGCCATACCGCCGCCCCTGTGACTGCTTCGATGCTGTCGCTGTGTCAGGTCTTTTGCGCCGATTCACAATTTCACATCGTTGCAATTTTCAAGCCCGTTACGAAACTGAAGTTCAGGAATGACTTGAATCACGTAAGGTTCAAGCCTTCAGGGCCAACACAATCACTGTCGGTAGAAAACTTGTTCAAGCCTTCAGGGCAAACACAAGCACTGTCGGTAGAAAACTCCCTGTTCGTTTCCAAGCCTTTGTGAAAAACAAGAAGCGAACCACTCCGGTTTTTCATGCTTTTACTACGTTTCTGCATGCACTCTCTCAGTTGCAAAGCCTTCTGCGATCGACGGCCCTTTACCTCTTCCTTTCTATGTTCAGAAAATGATACTCCAGTGGGTTGTGTCAATGTTGCGTTAATTGTGTCATGTTGTCTCACAGGTATCCGTTGACGTACTCCCTTCGTCTGTGGCTCTGGGGATTAAGAATAGAGAAAAAAACAAAAGGAGAGAGATAGACATAGTGATGTACTCTCTTCGTACTCGTAATTCAAGTCATTTTAGGCTTTGCTTTAGTCAAAGAGAATATAAATTATAAATAACTTCTAAATTGTTAAGTTTAGAAATATGAAAATTATATAAATAGATTTGTCTTAAAATAAAATTTTATAAAAGTATATATATGTCACTTTTTAATAAATATTTTTAGAAAAAATCAAAGTCAAAGTTATGCTTTGAAGACCGTGTCATTGTACATAACGACTTGAATTATGAGTATGAAGAAAATATTGAAAATAGAAAAAAAATGTATTAGAAAATGAAAATCACAAGTAATTGAGGAAAGAGAGAGTACTGCTTAGTCAATGCTGGAGCTTGATTGGGCCTTGATCCCACATTCCAGCGACTCTGCACTGATGGGCGGTGCCTGAAAAATGACTGAGGCCTCTTTTGGAACGTGAGAATTTTTCTCGTTTTCTGCGATTTTTCTATAAAATTAAACTGATTCCTGTGAAATTTTTGCATTTCAAAAGAGGCCTGAAATTAACAACAGAAACAGTCAAAATTCTTGTGTTAAAAGGTGCTTCCTGAATAGCATCACCAATCAATAGAAATCCTAATCATACACCTTGATCAGGCAAATTTAAGCACAGCATCATGAAAATGGCAGAATAAAACGATCCCAGAGTGCAACCTATCCTATAAGATGGCATGCATGAAGAACAAGTTGTTCCTTGATATCGAGGAGAGGAACATGTATGGCCGACTTTGTACATTGCCACAAATGCAGGTAGCATGCCCTGTTGAAATCACCCACACACGGAGCTGTGCTTAAGAAAATGATTTACAGACTAATATGTTTAGTTCTATCATTTAACGTCATTTCATTTTCTGATTTGTAATAAACGAAAACAAAAAGAGAAAGACAAACAGGCGAACTGGGCTAGTTGTAAATCCGAAGCCGAGGAGGGCAAATGAACGCAGGCCGTAATGCATGAGATGGGCTAGCAACTTAAAACTAAGCCCACGTGTGGAAATTAAGTAGATAAAATCAGTCCACAAAGCTGGGAGGGTTACTGCTGATTGCTGAACCGCATCTAGAAATTCGACTTCGACTGAGGTACTAAGTTTTTCAATTTTCAATTCAAATATGTCTCGTTGCCAGTCTTTTCCGGATAAGAAAAATCATAGCATCATTAGCAAAATGAATTAAAAATCGACATGTGCCCTTGCCATGAAGGAGGTTGAGGAGCGTATGCCAAGGCGGCATGTCCGAAGAATGAGATGCTCCTGACCTTGCCAAGGCGGCATCTCATTCTTCGGAGCGTGCCCTTGCCATGAATTAAAAATCCGAAAAATGAGATGCTGGAGAGATGATGTTGAGTGAAGATTCATTTTCCTTCGTGCCCGTGCCCCGTTTGAAACGGAGGAAATTTCATCATTTTAGTATTCTTTTTTTAAATGAATTAATTCCTGTAAAATTACTACAAAATTTCTGTAAAATTTATAAGCTTCAATCATGACATTAGTTTTTTTTTTCTTTTTCCGAAAGTTAATGAAGAAGGTGGTAGGATCGGCGCGTATATAACTACTGGGATTGGATATTCCTTAAAGGACCTAGATGTAAAAATGCGGCGAGAGGAGATCGAGCGGCCATCGTTAACTGGCTGAGAGATTTGACGGTTATGCCGTTCTCAAACGATGTGGATTGGCTTCTTTGCGTGGAAACGCACACGTTTTACATATGTTAGAGATATGGCCTTCAGCATATAACACAGGAGACTCGACATTTTTAAAAAGGTGATTAATATTTTCTAAAAAAGAATATTGACGTAGCAAATCAAAAGTCAGCACTTTACTGTACCTTTCTTATCCAGTGCACATCGCTGCAACTTTCTTGACATGTTGCTTTTCCGACGCATTTCGATTGGCACCAGCGAGTCGGCCACTGACGGAATTCCACTTCGGTGATGCGCACCGCGCGGCTCTTTCCTGTACCGTATCGGAGCTGTGCACCTGACCTGAAGGTTATCGGTCATCGACTCCCAAATTTTCACCGGTGCGCAATTCTCTTGATTACGTCTTGGCCTCAAACGTACTGCTCAAAGAAGGTAAATGTCACAGTTACGCTACACGGCAAGAATTGGAGTACGAACAACCAATCACCGAGCTCCTCAGACAAAATCAGCCAGCTGAACCGTAAAACTATCGTCAACAGATAGACAAACCAATCACGCTAGGGTCAAACTAGTGCCAGAACGTAGTACGCAGGAGAGTACTGCATGCCGCGCGCGTCAATGGCGGCGCAGGCTGCATGCAAGTGGACAAGTCGGGGTGGTGAAGAATTGATTTCTATCTTCAACAGATAATCACGCAAAAGCGTTTGGTGAGCATGTTCAGCAGCAGGTAGTGACTAGCTAGCGCCGACGGCATGTCGCCGTCAGGACTTGTCAAACGCTATCGTCTAGCACAGATCACGGATCGATGAATCGATGCGTGCAAAGGTATCCACAGGAATGGGGCTGCTCAACTTCAGCAGATCACTTGTGTCCCGGCGCGAGCCATTGGACATGGAGGGATCATGGATGCGCAGCTCGAGCGGTGGTGGCGTGCGAATTGCCGTCGTTCGCTAGTGACGTCCCGAAAAGACTACTACATGCTACAGCAATGTGGTG
>BCLG01003004.1:16952-42974 GCA_001602295.1 Zoysia matrella
AATCGATGCGTGCAAAGGTATCCACAGGAATGGGGCTGCTCAACTTCAGCAGATCACTTGTGTCCCGGCGCGAGCCATTGGACATGGAGGGATCATGGATGCGCAGCTCGAGCGGTGGTGGCGTGCGAATTGCCGTCGTTCGCTAGTGACGTCCCGAAAAGACTACTACATGCTACAGCAATGTGGTGCTGATTCTGCTGTGTCTGCGTCCGTCCCTTTCTCGGCAAGGAGAAAGTCAGACGCACGTAATCTTCGGCGAACGATGCTTGGAACGCCAACTAGTACAGATCACGGATCGATGCATCGATGCCTGCAAAGGTATCCACAGGAATTGGGCTGCTCAACTTCAGCAGATGACTTGTGTCCCGGCGCGAGCCATTGGACATGGATGGATCATGGATGCGCAGCTCGAGCGGTGGTGGCGTGCGAATTGCCGTCGTTCGCTAGTGACGTCCCGAAAAGACTACTACATGCTACAGCAATGTGGTGTTGATTCTGCTCTGTCTGCGTCCGTCCCTTTCTCGGCAAGGAGAAAGTCAGACGCACGTTATCTTCGGCGAACGATGCTTGGAGCGCCAACAGCTTCTTCCCGACGCATGTGGTCCGCATAAAAAAAGGGTAATTTTGTATGAACTGATTCGGGTAAAGATATGAATGTTGCGATCCAGGATTAATCTTCAAGCGAAGGCCACAAAAATGTTCATGGTTTATACTTATTTACTCAAGGCCGGACAAACTTACAAACATATCGGTATATATATATATATCTACAAAAACACCAATCGATCAGTGTCACGTACACTTCCTTCACATTGTATCCTCATCATCACAGAGTTGTTCCGAGGATATCCATGCCATGATGCCACCGTGAGCCCAACCCAACCACCTGGTGATGTTGGCGATGCGTGCGGGCGCGCTGCTGCTTTTCAAGAAGATCCTGTCGGAGAGAACGAAGAACGAAATCCGCTATGTACAGCTAACCATCTAGCTCATCGGAAGTTCGTGTTGCTAGCTACAGTAGCCTGATCTGATCAAGGCTCCGCTTGGGAGTTGGTCACCGACGCGTTGGTCTCGCCTGAGTGGGACTGCGGCGCCGCCCTGGGGAGGGAGAGAACGAACTCCTTGAGGTCGGAGCTGGAGGACCGGAAGTGCGCCAGGATCTTGCTGAACTTGGGCTTCCGCCGCGTGATGGCGATGGACACGTCGTTGGGGAACAGGTCCCTGAGCACGAAGGCGTGGAACATGGTGCTCACCAGCAGCCCGGCGACCGTGACGGTGGCGATGCCCGACAGCCCGATGGAGAGCGCGCGGGTCACGACGTTGGTCACCTCGGTCGCGTACGTGATCGTCGCGATGGACGCGCCGGTCATCGGGAACGTGTACGCCCACCACGCCAATGAGAAACGGAATCCACGGAAAAAGTTGATCCGCACGGCCTGCAGGCACCAACGGTCAGGATCGCTTGATCAGCACAGATAGATAATACATCGACGTGGAAACATCATCTGCCGTCCACATGTATAAGGTTCGTATATATACGCAGCAGGGAGAGAAGGCACGTACCAGTGACATGAAAAGAAAGAGGGCGATGAAGTAGGCGACCCGTGCGCCGTTGTCGAAATGGCCGTTGATCTTGGCCCAAGCCATGGACGCGACGCTTGGGGCGGCGACGAAGAGGAAGAACACCGGGTGGAGCTCCTTGGGAAGCGTCATGTTGGTGGGGAGCCGCTGGTAGAGCGTGACGAACAGCACCGTGTAGTGCGCGAGTCCGACGGCGAAGAAGAAGATGGGGCCCTCGCGGAGGCCCATCTTGGCGCCGAGCAGCGCGCCGACGAAGTTCCCGACGATGGAGAGGTGGTTGGACGGGTTGGCCACCTTGGACAGGCGCCGCTGCCCGCCGGACATCCACTGCCCGTAGATCTTGAGCTCCAGGACAAAGATGGGCGCCATGAGCGCGTACCACAGCGCGTGGTGCATCTCGGCCACGAGCCACGGCGAACCCTGCACCAGGAACAGGCACGCTATCCACGGCGCGAAGAAGAAGTTGGCGCGGATTGGGTGGTAGAACTCGCGCCGCACCGCCTCGAAGTAGAAGATGACCTTGAGCAGGTAGATGAATGACACCAGGCCCATCAGCGCCAGCGCGACGCACCACAGCACGTGGTTCACCACCGGGCTAACGTTCAGGAACGCCGTCGGCGGCGCGGACGCCAGCGTCTTCCATAGGATGGCCTGGCTGCTCACGCCGAGGCACATACCGAACGCGCTGATCGGGAACCGCAGCAGGAACGGCCACTTCTCGTCATTCGGCAGCACCGGCACCTCCGTATCCTGCAAGAAAAACAAGAAAGTTTTTTTTAAAACAAAATGTTTTCAAATCTAGGGAAAAAAACAACACCCATTTATCGAAGCCCAATAGCCCATGATGAATCGATTCCTTACCCTGAGCGTGTCGAGCTCGGGGCCTTCCAAGGCGTCGAAGTACCGGTCGGCGGCAGGGACCTGGTCGGTCTCCTCCTCGGAGATATTGGACTCCGGCGACAACACCCCGTCGGTGTGCTCCTGCGGCCGGCCGCGCAGGTTGGACAGTTGCCGCTCGAGGCGACCGGAAAAGGTCTTGAACGGGTCGAACCGCTTGTCGCGGATACTGTCGCACCGCCGCGTCTCCTCGTTCTTGTTGCTCGGATGCATGGTCGGATGCAGGATGGGCTGCGAGTGGAACCGCGTCTGTTTCAGGAGCCTCGGGGTGTGCGTCTCCACGTGCTGCTGCTGCTGCTCCACCATCTGGTCGTCGTCGTAGAACTGGGCCTCGGCCGGCGCCACGCGCGCCTCGTCGCGGCGCGCCGCCGGCGCCCTGAACTGCGACAGGTGGAACCCCGATGGCGACGCTGGCATGCTGAGTGAGATGGCGTACGGGCTGTGCGACGTGTAGTCGATGTACGCGTGTCCGGGAAGAGGAGCGGTGGCCCGCGGCGCGCTCTCTGGCGCCGCCGGGATGCTGATGACAATGTCCTTGTCGTTGCCCGTCCCAACGCCCAGACCC
Organism: Zoysia matrella; assembly: GCA_001602295.1. Classification (NCBI taxonomy): domain Eukaryota; kingdom Viridiplantae; phylum Streptophyta; class Magnoliopsida; order Poales; family Poaceae; genus Zoysia; species Zoysia matrella. Next base: position 19,996 of record BCLG01003004.1, read on the forward strand.
TGCAGCTCCTCCTCCTCCTCCTCCTGGTCCACCTCGTTAATGGAGATGGTGGCATCACGGCCGACGCAGTCGAAGCCAGCGATGCTCTGCGACGGCACCTGGATCAGCAACGTCGGGAGGGGGGCTTCCCTCGCCGCCTGCTCGCCGCCGTGGTCCATCCCTGCCATCTGAACGTCCTTGCTGCCGAACTCCATACCGGTACTCAAAAACCCTGCAGACACATCAAGCTCCATGTAAGCAGGAAGGCCACCAGAAACGACGACACAGCCTCTTGTGAACTAGTGCTAGCAATCAGAAGAGGAACATCAAGTATCGCAATACCAGATACACCAATTCGGCCGAAGCACGGCTCGGCAATCCCGTACGGCGATGCTTGCCATACCGAGCTAAGTTTTCCTAAATCCTAGTGCTCACCTTATCTCGACCACTAACACAAACGCAGACGTATATCAGGAGGTCTGGACTCTCTAAGCAAACGACACACCACGGATTCCTTTCCTTCCCTTCCTAGTAGAGTGCTGTGCAGCCCGGCAGGGCAGGGCGGTAGATTTATAGAGCGCGGCGCGGCTGGGGGACTCTCTTTTCGGCGCGGAAAAAAGGTGAAAACTTTATTCTCCCGCATCGAATATGCGCGCCAGGGGAGGGGCGGAGCGCGACGCCGGCCGGTTGACGGCGACGGTACGACGCTGGTGGCCGGGAGAGCCCCACGATCGGCGCGCACGCATCGCTTAGGTTCGGTGAACTCCCCTGCCAGCCGAGGCGTCGCCATCGGCTTCGTGGAAAAAGGAAAAAAAAACTTTCCTTGTCAAAGTTTGACTCCGTTCTCTGCGCTCCACAAAGCACAAGATCAAACTGGCCTTGGATGGCACAGGGAAGCGACAGTACAGCAGCGTGCAAAAAAGAAAAATGTGTACTCGCTCCGTCTCTTTTTATTTAACCTTTTAATATAACCACGGGAATTAAGAGTGATAAAAAAGTTAAAATAGGTTGAAAAAAGAGAGAGATAAAAATGTATTAAGAATAGAAAAAAATATATTAGGATGAATAAGTAAAATAAAAAACTTGAGAAGTATAAAATAATAAATAATATAGGACGGATGGAGTATGATAGAATTTTCGAACTCCAGCTGTGTACTAGGGCAGCAACAGCTCCGGGTTCCGTTCAATGATCTGCTTGCTCTGAGCAGCAACCTGCGCTTGCGAGCAGCGAGCCGTTAGCTGATCAGCTCCGCTGACGTGCCGAACAGTTTCAATTCCGATCGAATCATCGAAAGGTGGCCAGGAAGATCGAGAGCAGCACCCGAGCTTATTTGACCTTGAGATCGAGAGGGGCCTGAGACGTGACATGCATGCATCGGATCGGCACGTCAGGCCCTTGACTTGCCACTACCGACAGCGTCACGGCGGCGACGTTCGCGCCCTCCCTCCTCTGGCGCGGGGAGTCGCCGTCGCGCCGAATTGTTAATCGGGGGAAACCAGTAAACTTGCGGCGGCTGTCGCCGTCGAGCTGCGCGGCTGACGTTCCAGTCGGCGTGAGTACTGCCAGATTAGACCGTCCCTAGATGTGACCATCGCCGATCGAGCCTACGTCAGTAAAATAGCTCCACCTGGCCTAGACATGGAACCGGGCAGCGCTAGCTAACCGTGACGTGCGCACTCTAGTTTATAGACCTTACCTCTATAGTTTATACTCCTACACACCTGTTGGGAGTACGGTGTATTACCTGCTGCTCACCACACAATTCGACGACGCTCCAGGGTGGTCTCAAGACTCTCAAGGTTGCTGGCTCGCAGCGACCTTGAAGCGGGGGCAAGCTAATTAAGGGAGACCTGAGCAGGGAGAAGCGAGAGCTACTGGAAGGAGCAAGCTACTCCATATATGAAGCTTAAGAATGGCTAATGGCGGAGGCGCGTTCAGCGCGTGTATATAGAGCAAGTGCCCATCTTTTCTAAAACAAAAAAAATGGGGAAAATCGGAGTGGAAGAAAAATGTGCCACCACATCGAGGCCACGGTGCAGGCAGAAAGGTGGCGCGCGAGTCAAAGCGTCAAACCTCAAACCGCGCGCGCACACCCCTCCCACCGCGGCGGAGGTCCCGCTTCCAGCCACCCACCACCTCTCCCTGCCTGATCACAGCTAGACCAGAACGGACGGCGGGAAGGGAAGGTCCCCGACTTCCCGGCGGCCGTGCCCGCGCGCGCGGTGCGGAACACCACATGCTTTCTGCTTTCCAAAGCTCAAATCCGTGTAGGGGTCGTGGCACGGCGCACGGTACGGGGACGAGGAGCGGCACTGCGGCAGGCTACGAAGCACCGGTACCGCGAGGTTACGGACGATGCGATCCAGGTTCATGTGCGGATCCAATGGCAGCGCGGGTGTCAAAACTTTTTCCATGGTGTCACGGAACTGATCGTGTCCCAGGAGATTTTAGAATTCCAGCAAAAGGTCGAGCGATGTGCAACGCGTGCCTATCCCGGATGATGATGAAATTCTAAAGTTGGGCGGTGAACGCCGTAGGGTTTATGACATTTTGTTGCACGGGCGTGACTACTAGAAGCTTAATTCATCTGAATAAAAAAATCTTGTTATTTATGGTTGAAAACAATGATAACAGGACGATCGGTGCGCCGGCGTTGACCCCGCGGCCTGCGCTATGTATTGTCAAACCTGACAATGAATAATGTACAAGCACAGTTCTGAAAACGGGTTACATATGCTGTCTCGCAGAATCAAGCGGCCTTCGCTCAAAATTCTACAACCCTGAGGGCTAGCTATTGTGATCGCGCGCCTGCAACAAATGACTTCTTGATATTACTCGATATTTTTTTCGCTTGTCAAGAATGGGCCTTCTATCTGTACTCGGTACTTTGTGAACCGAAATTCTCCCAAACATTTATCTTTGCGATAAAAGATCTCCAATGAATATGCCGAAGGAACTGCTACATCATGGAGGGCTTGGTGTGGAAATTATTGTGATTGTACGTCAATCACTAGCGTCGGCTACGTATGTGTCTCCACAAAAGCCACGCCATACTGAGCTATCAGAATTGATGCTACTAACAAGGACCCCACGTCGCTCTCTCGGTTGGCTCGGGAGGCAATCCGAACCCTAGCCGCTGCCGCTGCACCATCAACCCTCTCACCGCATAGTTGCTAGAGCGAATTGCCAACAGACCCTTGTGGCTAGGTGAGATGGAGGAAGTGGGGCTCTTTTCCTTTCCTAGTGAGCAGAGGGGTCGGTGGTGGGGAGCGCTTCCAGCAGGTCACCGAAGCGACGTGGGTGGGCGCCTTCGTTTGGTGGGGTGGCGTGGAGCCACACGACCATATCTGTGCGGCGAAGAACAACAGGCCTGATGATGACTGCAGCACCGGGCGCACCGCTGGATCCAGACGGTGGTGGCCGGCTTGCGTTGTCATGCGGCTAGAGGAGGCGAGAAGAGGTGGTCACCATGCAAGGTGACCAGATCTAGGCACCACGTCGGAGGGGTAACCAGTGGCGGTCGCTGCACAAGGCTGCCGGATTTGGGTGACACGTTGCAACCGGCATCAGGTCAGCGTTCGGCTCGTGGCTGTTGCAAGGATCGACAACATGGGTCACGGGCGTGCTGGTTTGTTGGACGGCAAGTAACCTTCTTAGTGTCATGTGGTGGTGGTGGCCTTGCAAGGCGCGTGATTGGTTGCTGCAAGGGGATGCAAGGACCAGTAAAAGCCTTCTCCGACAACGTGTATAGCGGTGACGCATGTAGGCGTTGTGACCTCCTTCCTTAGGGGTGCTCTCAAGGTCTTCCCTAGCTGCCAGCAAGAGTGTCGTGTTGACATGGTTGCTTGATTGAGGTTGTGCTGTGTCTCCCTTCCTCCCCTTCAAAGACATGAAGGCTCATCGTGGTGTTTGTGTGTGATGTGCTAGGGTGGTTTTTCGATTGTATGAGTCTTCTGTCTTTGGTCTTAGGTCACATCCGATGCCATGAGTCGTTGTTTTAGATCATGTTCTACCATTTGGAATCGAGCCAAGTTGAACTTGGTCACAAAATCTCGATTGTAAGGTTGTTTTCCTCCTTTTTTAAAATGAAACATGCAATGTGTGATCTGAAGAAAAATAATCGATGCTACATACTGTACTTATACTGAAACAAAGGATATATAAACTCAGCTGGCACAAAGTGAGGACAATATGTAACCCATCACAGCCAACATGATACTGTAATCGTCCCAGTCACCCGTCTTAAGAAGACAACGGTAGATCCGTACTTGCCAGCTTGGAGCTTGACAGCTACTGGTTCTTGTTTGGATGGTAGCCATGGAGGAACATCTCGACAGGAGAACGAGACCATTCTCAAACAAAGTCCAAGTGGACCGGCCGGATTAATCTAATGTGAACGCGGTACCCTCTGTTTGAATTTCGATAACAAAAGTAGCTCTCCAACAAACCACACGCAAACAACTTATTTGACCACACACCGTGATGCTCGCGTATTATATATTGCTAGGCATTACCCCTAGCTAGTTGGAGATTTGTATAACTATTTTTATTCAGGTAAGAGCCAACGGACGGTACATGCAAAAAGACAAGTGTTGCGCATGCATATCGGAGTCAGACTCCAGGAAAATTCTAATATTTGTAGTCGTCGATCGAGTGGCGAACACATGTTGATTGAATGCTTGAGGATCGGAAGGCACTGATTTTGTATTGTAGTATTTGGATTTAATGCGTTTTCTGTGTTAGAATATTACTGCCGGGCATTTTTAACCGACAAACGGCTCACATGGAACCAATTAGCAGCCGTACCACCTCTGCATGTTAGTGACTTTGAGCAAGTAAAGTGTTAACTATTGTATTCACTCTAATTAGTGCTCCACAATATACTGAGTACTCTAGTATATCTAAATGACTATATTCAACAAAGGGTATAATACGACACTACGGACGGAGTATATTTGATCCTCCCACTTGCCATTCTCCTGTATCATTTGGTCCAAAATTAGGTAAACATGTTCGTCAGACGGAGGTGACAACTAGCCCTTGCCTGGGCGCAAGCGGAGCGCACTGCACACCAACGACAAGCAGTCTCTCTGCATCAGCACAGGAAGCATAGCTCATCTATACTCATCTCGCTATACAAGTGGCACATCTATACACCGTATATACCTTTTTTTCCTTAATTTTTTGACGTACGTATACAGTGTACCTGTGGCTTTTGCCTAGCTAGGTGCAATATTTTGGAACAGAGTGAGGAGTAAGGTGTACCGCGGACGAACGTGACGCCACGTCGGCGCCTGTTAGTTGCGGACAGCTAATAAACACAAGCGCACGTAAACATCGGTCGGGTACTTGCCGTACGATATACTTAAGTAAGCAGATACCGTCATTGAAATCTATCTAATCCTGATAGACAAGACGATACTATCATACTACTACTACAGCTCGATCGACCGATCCTGACAGGGAGAAGACGAAATTCTAGTACACAGGCAAGCGTCGCCTTTGTTTGAAAGGATGAAAATAATAATAAAAAAAAGGGCAGCAGACGTCCACAGGCGGCGAGAGCGCGCGGGGACGTTCACGTCCACGTCGCGTCGCGTAAGTGCGTATCGCGGCGAGATCACAGATAAAACCCGGGGCAAGAAGTAGTAGACCGCGGCGTACGTACGTACCTGCTCTCGCGGCGGTGCCGGTAGCGCCCTGCCCCGCTACGCTCCAAGCCTCGCCGCCGGGTAACTTGACGTGCCGGCCTCGAGCTGGAAGCGCTTCCAGATGAACCTGTGGCTGGCTTCTTGATTCCACCACGTCTGCGGGTGCCGAGGCCGCGGATGCGGAAATTGAAAGGCACTCGAGAGTCGTTCCCGGTGGTGAAGAATGCTGCTGCCGCCGGACCCGGGACTGCGGCCTCTGCTGGCTGCTGATACGGTGGACGACGAAAGCGATCGAGCAATGCGAGTTGCTGGGGTGGTTGCTTTCGTCGCAGTAGCTAGTGCGGCTCCCACTCGATCTCTGGGCTGGCTCGACCTGCAGCGGCGAGACGAGCCGGGCGCTTTTATAGGGAGCAGATCGATCGATCAGGCGGCCTGCGCGCGGTCCGGCTTGCCTGTAGACGACGCGTCGTCCGTGGGCGGGCGGTGACGACTATCCGTTCGAAAAGGTGGTGGCGACGATTTTAGGTCACGCACGATCGATCCATCGATCGATCGCGTACGGCGCGCGGGCGACATGGGCGAGTGCTATGCTATGGGTTCACTGCGTCAGCGGGCGCGCGATCGCTAGCCGCACGCGAAGTGGTCAGTGGCCACCACATGCGTAATGTGTCTTTCCTTTCTTTGTCAGCGGCCAATGCCCGGGTTCGTGAGTGCCAACTAGGATCTTAGCCTATTAGGTCACCCCCTCGAGCCGGCCGTCACGGTAGGTCACTGCCGGAGGTCCATTTTCCGGCCCCTTCGTTTCCTGTTCTTTCAATCAGAGGCCAGAGGGCGCAGTAGAACAAAGACGAAGAGCGCGGTAAAGTTGGGAGAGTATTGGCTTCCAGTCCAGAATCCAGATGGTTTCCGCGTGGAGCGCGACGTAGTCGAGGACGGAACGTGAAAAAGGCTATGCGCGCCTACGCTTGCCCTGCAAGGGGGGTGTAGGGGTTAGTGGCGATAGATGTAGCGCAACTGGGTTTTCCAGGAGGAGAGGAAGCACAGAGGTATGCAAATTCAATCAATGAAAGAGGGCACTAACCGGTGCTTGGTGCGACGCAGCCTCTGGATCCGTTGCGCCCGGGGCCGGACTGTGTTATGTGGCTCAAGATACGTCGATAAAAGTTAGCAATTGGCACATCAGATATATTTTTTCCCTTCAAAGGAACCGGTTATTAGGGAGCGTATAGTTTGACACGGTCGCGTCATCGATGACAAGTGCACACGTGATGCTTTCTACCTGACAATTGGCCTTATTTTGCAGCGTGGACATGTGGTCTCCTTCGCCGGCTAACGGTTGCACGCGCGACCTTTCCAACAGACCACTATAGCTTTGTTGGCAATACAATGCAAAGCAGTCAGTCACCATACGTTCTTGGACTGGAAGGTCCAGCTGAGCATGCCGCCGCGCCTGCGACACGGACCGACGACCCAGCAGGGACTCGGACTCTTGACCACTGTCGACGACGACAGCACGCTGCTTGCGTCGTCGACTAGAATGCTGGCCGGCGGACTGCGGCTACTGCATCGATCGGCGAATCACCAACCAGTAGGTACAGTACCCACTACCCAATCGATCCCACGCAGAAGTTACTAGCTGCGTGCAGGGTCCCGTCCCGTAGGGCCGGGCGCGATATGGTTCTCGGCTTCGACTTCGGCTTCGCCAACGAAGTCGTCGGGCGATTCGCTGGGGATCGCGTTGCGCGGCAAAGCAGGGTCGAGGCCGATCGCGCGATCCGGTAAAGCAGGTCCGATACCATCCCTAGTGGGCTGTGGGCAGTGGGCTAGCGATCCAATTCACCTGGCCAGATACGTCCCGGAACTCAAAAGGCGAGGATGGTTGTTTGATGGTGCCCACTTTACCGTCAATTTTACGTGGCATCGTATCTGGCAAGGGTAGGTTAATTAACTAGGGGTTACAGAACAGAACCCTTTTTTGGTCACCAAAAAAGTATCTTCTATAGTAGACGTTGCGGCATGTGCAGTGGAATCACACGCGCGCACCAAATTTGGTGGTTCAGAGCGGGTTTCCCTGGATCGATTTAGGTGCGGCTTGCAGCTTGCTACGCAGTTGCAAACGTTGTCTATGAACCAGGAGTTTGGTCAGGAACATGCGTAATTTATGCACTGTCGAGGCGCTTGTGATTGCGAAGCACGCGCAGTTGGTGGCCTTTGTAAACTGTAGGACGTAGATAACACAAAAAAATGCAGGTACCCTCGAACGGGCCAAAAGTAAATTTAGCCAGAAGGTTTGGTGATCCAAGTGCTGAAGACCGGTGGCGCGCACAGCTCGTGGCTGCGAGAACATGCAAAATATTGCTTGTCATGCCGCCCATTTGCGCTCGTGCTATAGCTGCTCTTGTTGCTAGGTTTGGTGATCAAAGTGTTTGCATATACTAGTGGTGAGTATGCATGCCCGCTGAGCTGGGTTAGAAATAAGATATATGATACTGATACGGTATCGTACCAGATGATGATGCAGCGCTTTTCCACCCCCCTGAATCTGCGTGCACCATGGACACAAGTTCTAGTGCAAGGGACGAGAACAGATAATGCCATTCGGCCTACCGTGACGTACGTCGGGCAGGACTTAGCCATTCGAAAGGAGTACATAACTTCCACACGTGTAGGCCTTCCAGAGGCTGCATGAACGCAACGTTTTCCATGAATGGTCAGCTGGGGTTTAGATTAAGTCCGTGCAAGTTAAGTTCGTGCGTAGTTTAGCAAAAAAGCGCATGTTCAAAGTGAAAAAGGTCCAAAAGCGACGACGGCCTTTGAATGGACTGCGCAGATCAAGATAACGCACGCAGATGATTTTGTTAGACCAACCGGCCAATCGGTGTGCGTCGCTCCTGGTCTGATACGGACGAGCACGCCGACTATTCGGAGAGTTGGGGCCAGATGGCTGGCACAATGCGTGGTTGCGAGCGGTCTGGCTTGGCGGCCGCGAGCGAGCGCCAGCCGGGTGTGCACCGCTGGTGGGTGGAACGCATCACGCTCAGGTGTACTACTGATAGATGAACACAGCAGCAATGCGTGGCGGCATCTCGATCACGCCCCACTCGATCGGCTGCTTATTTCGCGGCGCGTGCGTGCACTGATGATATCTCGCTCACTCATTTTCGCTCGTGCGATATAGCTGCTCGCCAGCTTGCGAACTGTGACGCGGCACGGTCCAGAAGCGAGCACCATCCTAGCGAGTAGGAGTAATTTGCACCGTGGAAAAGCGACCTTTTTTTTTCTGTGACAGAGGAAAAAGGTGAGACGGTATCGACAAGGAGATCTGTACAGCTACGTACGGGTCGGGCTGACACGCACGGGCAAGCACGGTAGAATGCACGGAGGGGATGTATGGAGCTCCCGGCGCCACATGTGTACTACATACTACCTTTCTTGGCGGTCCTGTCCGATCGAGCTACCGTCCAATTTAGCCGAGACCGTCGGTCTCGGTGCTCTTACCGTGTTCCACAGTGCCTGCACACACGCGAAGCAAGCCTCAGTCGCTCACAGGACAATCAGATCAGCTCACTGTGGCCCTGTGTTTCAAGGGAACGTCCAGCTGTTTCATCCCACACAAACTTGTCAATTGTCATATCATGGGGAGTACTAATTCGATCTGTGATCGGTCGCTGCAGGACAGGAGGAATCTATGGACGCAGCCACCAGCAGCGTGCATGCACCAGTCACGGTCACTCTCGAGCTCGGTACAACGGCGCTTCGTGCGAACAACAAAACTGGCGGTCGATCCACTGGTGAAGCGATGCGTGTGCGTCGTCTGCACCGGCCGATCGATCGTCTTACGTGCGTGCGTGATTTGCCTCATTCTTTTCGTTTCTTTTCCACTTTTCCTTTCGGCCTTTTATTCGATCATCTGATCAGCAAGCGCTTTGGCTAGACCTCAGGCGTGTTCCAAAGATAAAGAAGCTGTGGAGAGAGCACTGAACTATACGCGGTGTCCTGTAACATCGTCATCAGCGTCTCCGTGACTCCGTCGTCGTCATCGTCCGCGGCGGCGGCGCTTTTCACCGGTCAGGGGCGCGGATTCAGTCCCGTGCCGAGATTATCCAACGTAATCCGCTGCCTTTTCCCGGGGCTTTAAACGTTTGATAACGAGGGAAAGACCAAAAAGTGGACGGTAGAATTTTCGGGGAGCCAGTAGGATCGGGAGATGGTGCGTAGGGAACTATCGATCCAATGAATGGAGGATGAGTCCTGATAGGATAGGTGTGTACTTCTACTGGAGAGATTAGGCCCGTGGATTACGATCAACCTGCGATCCCACTACACTAAAGCTGCATTAATACTAGAGTTCTGCTAAATAGATCATCTCCCCTTTTTTCATTTTTTAGAGATGAAACCCCGAATCAATCTAAACCGTCAAATTTTAGATAAAAAAAAACTAGTCCATGCGATGCCTCCGGCAAAATTTTCTTCCTGATGATAGCGTTTATATCTAAAATAGTCACTTACCTAATATATAACACATACAACTTTTCATAACTTATTGATTCTCTTCTAATTTAAATATTATAATAATTATTAATTATTTTAGTGCTTTTACCTCTTAAGAGTAAAAGAACTATTTCTTTCTTGAGATCCGTGTAAATGGACGGCTCATGTTCATTTAAGTCTAGTGTAGAATTTGCTTAAGACTGTGGTGTCACAGTCAGGACTCAAGTTCAAATTATGATAAACAAGATATTTAAAAATAGAGAGGTGTTACAGGCCTTAAGAGGTATCGAAGGTACCTCCTTCTTCTCAATTAGTCTCAATCACCGATTTTTAAAAATTGGTATCGGGTCCACTATTTTTGTTACCATGCTCACCAATTTTATACTTTTGACTAAGTACATCTCTGTTTTTAACTATCAGATTTGATCAAATAAACGGCTGTGATTAATTTCAAGCATCATAACATCTCTTTTAAAAATAAACTACATCTGATTTCCATTTCTATCATTTATGTACCTATCAAAACTAAAGATAACAATTTAACAACAGAGAGATTACCATGACGATCTGCCACTTCATTTCCCCTGTGTTCATAGATAGCATCACAGGCAAGATTACGTTTACACGCATTTTGGAATACCTCTGAGCAGGAAGAGATAATTTAACCACCAGAAAATGCCACGAATATTGCAGATAATATTAACAACTCGCTTTAGACCTAAATTCACCTGATATGCATGGGTAAAGATGTTCTTTTGAAAGTCCTGATCACTGAAAACAAGTTGGCGAATGTCTAATAACCATCTTTCATATACACTGAGTGTGGCCGTAGCACGCCTTTCACTGAGGAAAGACTTCCGGTCATCACACGGTTAGAACCCGGTACACGACGCGTTCGACGACTACAACGTACACTACTCTCCCACGAACGAGATTCGACGGAAGCATCCCGCTTAATTAATTATAGCCCGCGTACGTAAGACACGGTTAATCCTGTAGCATTCCACTTGATGCCACTTTTTTTTTATAAACCGCAATTTGTATTTATGAAGTAATAAAGTACAGACATAAATACAGACTAATAATACACCAACAGAAATTAGAGCCATACAAGACTCAAACAGACGCTAACAAAACTGTTGAAGTCTTGCAAAGAAACAATCTCCGTCGAAGAGGAAGAAACTTCAACACTGCGACGACCACCGTGAACGTCACCGCGATCCTTCGGACCATCATCGAAGCCTGAAAGAAGCAGCGAGAAGTACCACCAGCAACTAAAAGTCTCTGTCGCAAAGTTTTAAATAAGAGAGCCGCAGTAGATAACTAGAGGAGAAAGAACAACAGCCGAACACCCCTAACTGGAAGAGACCGCCTCACCGCGAAATGGTAAGGACAGTGGTCAGATCCAACCTGCAAAAAGCCGGCTACAATAGCAGAACCACCGCACAACGCCTCCAGCGTCACACAGAGATGCTAACGAGCTCGTCGGACCCCGACTTCACGAACTCGTTGCCGGCGTTAGAGGATAACACCGCTGAGACGGAGAAGAGGTCGAAAGAACTTATTTCAGACGAGACGCCACCGTCTCGGTCCCAGCGCCATCCCTGGAAGGCTAGCTTCACCCAAGCCGGCAAGGCATTGGGGGCAAAGAGCTGCTGCAAAGGACTCCATCGAACTTTACTAACACCATCACCAATGAGAAATCCAACTGCACAGAAGAGCTCAACCACCGTTGATAGCAAAGGTGGGAGCAAACCTACCCTTAATCTACTTAAAAACCTACTAGATAGAAAGGCTATACATACCAAACGTCGATTCGGTCCCTCCCATCCATCTCCCCCGGCCCGAAGGCCGCCGGAGACGAACGGAAGGCCGCGAAATCGACGCCGGAGCGGATTCCGCCTCCGCGTCGTCTCTGATGGAAACGAGGCTTCTCGAGGAAGAAAAACGGACGCCGGTCGCTTCAATCCTCGTTCGCCATCCTCCCCGAGGCCGAACCGGCCGTCGAAGCGGACGGGGAACGGAGGAAATCGGCGCCGGACGGGAGTCGCCGCTCTTCGGGACGAAGCTTCGCGGAGAAGAAAAGTCGCTGGCCCTGGGGCCTTGCTGCCACTTCCTAGACGAAAGGACAAGCAAGCGGTACGACGATAGGATCACATCGTTCTCACGACCTGAAAAGACCAACCAACAAACGCTTGTGCCCCAAGCACAATGAAAGGCAGAAGGCTTCTTCTCTCAGTGTGGGAAAAAGATCAATTAATAAACTCCATGAAAGGCGCGTTCATCAATCGGCAACTAAAGCTCTAGTTAATTAGCTAATCAATCTTTCTCGTTGCTGCAGTGACGCCAACATTGTAAGGTCGCGCGATAGGCTCCTCCGTTCAGTGGACGTGCTCGCGCTCAGCGCGGCCCCGCTCAGATTTGACCTAAAACCATCACGGTCGGGATCGCCGGTACGGAAGGGCATGTCACGCATGTGTTGTGTTGCGATCCACATCAGACGCCACATTCCCAAAGGTTTAGGATTTTTTTTCTTCCTCATTCGATCCTGTACTTTCGCTCCCCTTTTCGTTGCGCGTGGGATCGGACGTTCTAGGCGTGGTTTTGCATTTTATTTGTTGAAAGATTACTGTGTAAGAACGAACGAATTGACGCACTGCCTTGTTTGATCTGGGCTCAAACGGTACGGTGTTGGATCGGATGGCCTGCGTATTATGCACTCTTGGAGAAGAGGTACCAGGTTTTGCTCGTTGTCCAGTGTCGTTCCTGCTACCAGCTGGGCACGCGAAAATTTGCGGTGGCTCCTCCACCATTTTATGCGACGAGCGCAGATCCTTAGATTGAATTGGATCCGAGTGAATAGAGAGTATAGCAGTGCAATGGAAACGTGCATCGTTCAACCCGAAACGGATGCAAAGTAGTTCGACCGCACAAATTCGACCTTCATCGTTCACTTTCACGTGTGCGCACTCCGCCCTTCAAGGCTTCAATCCATTAACTTGCATGATCCGTACGTTATGTTTTCTCTTTGAACTGAATCGTGTACCCTTGCCAAGTTGCCAAACCTCAATATGCATGGTTGAGGTGTTCACGCTGTTGTCACCGTGGTCATTAGCATTTGGAGAAACGGGCGGCTGCAGTAATGTTTCATAAAAAATATGCTCCTTCTGGACAAGGCGAACCACACCATCGCCAAATTAGCTGCGATGCGACAGGCATATATACATACAACAGGTACGGAGAGGAAAGGGCGACAATCGCATGTGCGGAGCCTCTGAACCGTCGATTCTTCCATCACCAACTTTTGACCTACCAAGTGATCAAACTGGAATATGGTGGCGGTGGGCTTTGTTGCCTAACATCATTCCAGTGCTGACCGAAGTGTACTGCACCGTACAACAGCACCGATCGCCACCAACCATCGCCTCAGGTGTCGCCGCCGTTCATTGCTGTGCCTGTGAGGTTTGACGGCGGATGGTGGCGAGGAGTATGCCTACGCCACTGACTGATGTCGAGCTCAAGCCGTACGCACCCGCCATTTCGGCTGATGCGACGGAGGCGACGCGCTAATTAAGCAGAGAAAAAATGGAGTTATTTGAGCACTCCGCTAGCTTGATTATTAGCCGGGTCTAAGCATAACCCACTTCCGCGTTATTAGCCGCGTTAAAGCCCGACCAATTTCCTCCTACCAAAGATTCATTCAGCCCGGCCCAATCAAAGAGACAAACCCAGTACGCGCACACATCGTGGTCAGCGAGCGGTCCAGCGGGCCGGAGCACGCGAACGAAAGCTTATTTATCTTTTTTTTTTTGAAAAAAAATCTTATTTGCCCCTCTCTCAACTATTACGATGCTTGTTTTTTCTCTCTTAATTACAAAATCAGGTACTCACACTCCTTCAACTTTCAAAACCATTCGTTTTTCCTCCTCGGGTGATTTAGACAGCAGTTTTTACTGACGTGACGGCTGATGTGGCGTTTTTCGCTAACATAGCAGTCCACGTGGGCAGTTGGGCAACTGACGTGTTCTCGTTTTGTTTAAAATTAAAAAATAATTGATTAACGAGCTCAAAAACTTATAAAACTTTACATAGACTTAAATAATTTTACGAGGAATATTTTTTATTTTAGGCTAAATTTCAAAATGGGAACACATTTTATTTGAAAAATTCAGAAATAAAAATAATCATTTTGAAGCAAAAGTTATCTAAAACTTTTAACCTTTTGATAAAATTTCAGAAAAAATCTCTAAATTCATGTCTTTCTAAGTATATTTTATTTCATATACAATTTCTTTGGAAACTTTTAGTGTTCACTTTTTGAACTTGAATTCAAATTTCAAATTTGTGCTAAATTATTTGTTTCTTTTGAGCTCAAATTTCAATTTCATTAATTTGAGCACAAGTTTTATATTTGTTTGATTCATGTATTTCTAAATATTTTCAAACAAGAATGTGAGTTTATGAAAATTTGTAAAATATTATAAAAAATAGAGGTGTAAATATTTTTATTTCGAAATGTTTATTTGTCTTTCTAAATTTTTAAAATAAGATATGTTCCAAATTTTAAATTAGACCTAAAACAAAAGTTGTTCCTTGCGAAATGATTTATAACTATGCAAAGTTTCATATATTTTTGAGTAAGTTAAGTATTTTTTTTAATTTTAAACAAAGCGAGGGCACGTCGGTTGCTTAACTGCCACGTAGACTGCCACATCAGCGGCCACATCAGCAAAAATCATCACGTGGGTTGCACGCGTCAATAAAAACGCCACATCAACGAAAACTACCACGTCAGCTCAGTGAAAACCACTGTCCAAACCACTTGAGAAAGAAAAACGAATTGTTTTGAAAGTTGAGAGACCAAATTAGTTTGGGTAGCTGGTTTTGTACTAATTGAGAGCGAGGCAAATAATTTTTTCTTGTTAGGGAAAAATAGACTAGCCGCTGCGCATGGGCTCTGTGTCCAAATCCAACGCATGAGCTCTGTATCCAGATTCAACGACATACTCATTGTATGTCTTCGGTTTCCGCATCAAGATACGGTTACATCACGTAGCATCAGATTTTAATATTAACCATTAATATTAATATTAATTATTTATATTAATATAAAAATTAATCTTAATACCTGATGCTACGTGACATCGATGCCGATGCCACACAATTCCCTCCTGAAACCCAACAAGTACACAAGCCGTTGACCACAACAGATTCCGCAGACCCTAGCGAGATTTCCAGAGATGCAGTTCCTGGCGCGGGCTGTCGCTCGCAGCGCGCGCGCGGCGGCGGCGGCGGAGGGCTACCACGCCGCCGGACGGCGGTTCGACGCCAGCGGCCGTGGCGCCTTGACGAGGTACCGCGAACAGAGGAGGCCCGTCGCCGTCAGCCGCGACCTCCAGCAGGAGCAGCAGAAGCAGAAGCTGCTGGCCGCAGTCCGTGCCCTGCGCGAGAAGGTGGACAAGATCGAGCAAGCAGGACAGAAGATCCGGGCATGGTACTATTTATTCTTAGGTGCTTGTGTGTTAGGCGATATTTTGTATAAGAACAGCAAATCGGATCGCAGCGGTCACAGTAAGGAGGAGTAGGAGCCATGGATTAGATGATTAGTACACGGCTGTTTCAGTAGAGGATATTTTGCGTAGAGACGTAGAGTTTGTGTAGGAGTATACTCCGTATTTGTTTCTTGCCAACATTTGCTCTTCGCAGTGCCCCTTTGTGGCTTTTTGTTCATGGGCACCATTTTCTTAAGTTTCTCGTTTGGAATATACTAGTAGTACCGAATTTTGGTTACTTGCCACTTATCACAAAATTACACGTTACCTTTTTCTGCAAGGCCATTAGAAAATAAACTTATGGCTTTCATTTTTTTAAAGAAAAAATCTTCTCTCTTTTAAAACTTGATGTCTGCTTCTAACATCAATTTTAACTATTTATCTTATTAAAATATAATAAATTTTATATATTTTATTTTAATTTACTTTATCATCAATTTTAATTGCTCATGTTCCGTCCCTATAGAATGCTCACCTTCCGTCGTCAACACCGAGTACGCTTTGTGTACATTTTGCAGTAACGCGGATTTTGTCCCATGCCTTAGAGTGCGGGGGCCCGCCGCGCCGTTCGATGCCTCATCAGGACGGCTGTCCCGTACGACCTGTTTTTCTTTTTCAGGGGCCTCCTTTGTCAGTTGCTCTGGCGGATGTGCCTCCGCACAACGGACCCGTGATTCTTTTTTATCCTCATTTTGCAGGGAACCCAGCCAGTTCTGTTTGAAAGTTTCCTCTCCCAAACGGTTCGCATTTAAACCAAAATCCTCAGGGAAAAATTGAGTTATTTGAGCATTCCGCTAGCTTGATTAGCCCGGTTTAAGTATAACCCCCTTCTCCGTTATTAGCAGGGTTTAAGCCCAATCCATTTCGGCCCACCAAAGCTTGATTCAGCCCGGCCCAATCAAAGAGACAAACCCAGTACGCGGCCACATCGCGGTCAGCCAAAGGTCCGGAGCACGCGAACAAAGCTTATATTTTCTTGTTATGAGAAAGGAAAAAGTCCTATTACGCTCTCTCGCGGTTTTGCTCTCTCGCTTACAAAACTAGCCAGGCTCTCTCAACTTTCATTTTGATAAAATTTCAAATAAAATTCTAAATTCGTAAGTTTCTAAGTATTCTAAAACAAGAATTTTTCGCATACATTTTCATTGGAAAGTTATAGTTTTCATATTTTGAGCTTGAATCAAATTCAATTTTCAAATTTGAGCTCAAAATTTCAAATATGTTTAATTCATGCATTTCTAAGCATTTCAAACAAGAATTGTTTCCCACGAATTTTAAAAATAAATTTGATCTGAATTTGAAGTTGGACCAATATTTTTCTTTTTAAATATTTTAAATCTCTACAAAGTTTCATAATTTTTTTGAGCTTATTAAGTATATTTTTTAAAATTTGGAACAAAGTACCACACGTCGGGTGTTCGTCGCCGGCAATCACCATGTAAATATTATGTCAGCCAAAACCACCATCTAAATTTGTCTAGAGAGTAAAAGCGAACAATATTGAAAGTGAAGGTAACTTGGTTACACAATTTTGTAAGCGAGGGAGCAAAATTACACAACTACGAAAGTTGAGGGAGCGTAATAAATTTTTTTCCTGGGAAAAAAAATATCCGCGACGCATGGGCTCTGAATCAGCAAATCAAATCGAGGACTCATTGTTATCAAAAAAAAAAAAAAAAAAAAAATCGAGGACTCATTGCCTCATTGGATGCCTTCGGTTCCGCGTCAGGTGGCGGTTATGATTCTCTCTCGATCTATAAAATCCTCGGGCACCCTCCTCGACGACGACACAACAAGAAGGACCCAAGCCGTCGATCACAACAGATTCCGCAGACCCTAGCGAGATTTCCAGAGATGCAGTTCCTGGCGGGGGCAGTCGCTCGCAGCGCGCGCGCGGCGGCGGCGTCGGAGGGCTACTACGCCGCCGGACGGCGGTTCGTCGCCAGCGGCCACGGCGCCGCGACGAGGTACGGCGAACAGAGGAGGTCCGTCGCCGTCGTCCGCGACCTCCAGCAGGAGCAGCAGAAGCAGAAGCTGCTGGCCGAAGTCCGTGCCCTGCGCGAGACGGTGGACAAGATGGTTGCATCCGAGCAAGCAGGAGAAAAGGTCCGGGGATGGTTCTATTTTTTCCTAGGTGCTTCTTGTTAGGCGATATTTTGTATAAGAACAGCAAATCGGATAGCAGCGGTCACAGTGAGGAGGAGAAGTAGGAGCCATGGATTAGATGATTAGTACGCGGCTGTTTCAGTAGAGGATGTTTTACGTAGAGTTGTGTAGGAGTATATTTGTTTCTTGCAAACTTTTGCTTTTCGCAGTGACACTTTGTGGCTTTTTGTTCATGGGCACTATTTTCTTAATTTCCTGGTTTGGAATATACTAATACCGAATTTTGGTTGCTTGCCACTTATCACAAAATTATACGTTACCTTTTTCTGCTAGGTCATTTCAAAATATTGTATCGCCTTCTTTTTTTCTTGGCAAAAAACCCTCTATTTTGAAATTTATACCGTATTTTATTATAATTTGCTTTATTAATTATTAAAGGAGTTTAGAACATAGCTTATAATTTTACACATTTAAACTAATGTTTTAAATAAAATGAATGGTCGAAGATAATATTAGTTGTAATGAAGATATCAATTTAGTAACAGAAGAAGTATGTGTTAATCATAAAATTACTCCAGAAAATAAGAAAAAGGATCATTTTCTCTAAACACCACAACCAGTAAAAAAAAAATTTCCCAACGCAACAATGGGCACTCCAAGTCACACCATCCCGATCGGGCGACGAGCGGAACCAGCAACGGTGGTGGGACGTGTAGATCAGCTCCAGCTGTTCTTCCTCGGGTCAAGAAGTCCGCCAACGACACGCAGCATCGGCGGCCTCTACGTCCGCCGCACCTTCGTCCACGAGTCCCGGCTTCATCTCTGGGCGGGATAATCGGAGGGCCAGGCCCCGTTATCCGGGGGCTTCCGTCTCTATTCATTGAGCAAAGGGCCCTCCTAAAAAACACTCGTCGGGACTCGTCGGCCGCACGCGAGCGTCATTCACCGGCTGCGGGCTCCACTGGACATCGGTGGACGTGACAAAAATCGCTTTAATCTCTGGGCTCGCCATCTTGAAGATAGCACATGGTTCAATTTCATGCTATTTGGCTATGCATAAACGCAGAGTTGCAGACAGATCTCGTGTTGCAGGCTTTCAGCCTTTGATGTTTATACTGTTGTTTAGTGAATCCCATAAAAGATCTATAAACAACGAACATGTTGAATACGTTTTTCGGTCTGCGTGACTGAGAAGAGTGCAAACAAATGGGACATGGACGCGGACGGGATGAGCCCAGGACTTGGGACAGAGGTTGACGAGTGACGAAGCACGGGAGGGAACAAGCTGAGGTGAGCAACAGACGAAAACGGAGGGAGACGGACGATACACACGGGAAAAAAAAAAGACGACTTATTATGATGTGTTGCACGGCCAAGATATTTGACGAACAACGTCCGAATCGGGACGTGGCTGACACGAGCATCAAGATATGGACGTCATTGCCTCTTGCGTCCTCTCCTCTACGGCACATGCCTTTTTCCTGCGGCCTACGAAAGCTCGATTCCGCCTGGCCCAGCAATGGCGACGAAGTGTGTTAGCTCTTGTCCAATTGAAGGTTTGGTGGGCCGTACCACACATCCAGAACTGGACCGGCAAATTCTCAGCCTTTGACTTTCGGACCCACCCACCACTTTCGTGCAAGGCCCAAGCAGAGACCCACCCCCTCCGTGCCGTCGAGGGATGGGAGGGTCCTGTTACGTTCCGCGTAACGCGGACATGAAACAACGTCCGCACACCCAGGCGCGCGGGGTGCGGGCCGCATTTCCACTTCTCTTCGTGCGCGGCCCAGCTCGTCTGGTTTCCCCTTTTCTTCACTGTTTTCCGCGCTCGGCCCAGCTATAGATTTCAGCGCGCGGCCCAGCTCCGTTTTCTTAGACTGTTTCCAGCGCGCGGCCCAGAGAAAAACAGGATCAGTACAACACTTTGGGCTCAGCCACTTTGGGCTCAGCTTGTTTGAATCACAGCCCAGTACAATTTAAAACTTCTAAGGGAAACAAAACAAAGAAAAACATAAAAAAAGCTTAGCCTGATTAAAAAAAAGGTGAAAACTCTATTAAATAAAAAAGAGTAATTACAACGTGTAGTTGCAATGACAATATTTTATTTTAAAAAAATTATAATATACCATCTTTGTCTCAATTTATAAATTATTTTGTGATTAGACATGAGAATTAAAGAAAGTGAAAATATGGGACGTATTGAAAATGACGGAGAAGTATTGGAAACAGAGAAAGTGTGTTAGAAAATGAGAACATCTTATAATTTAGAAAAAGTGAAGAACTGCATAACGACATATCTCTACTTTTTTAAAAGCACAGTTTATCTTTTTTGCCAGCACCGATGCCT
The DNA here is from genome assembly GCA_001602295.1 of Zoysia matrella. NCBI lineage: Eukaryota > Viridiplantae > Streptophyta > Magnoliopsida > Poales > Poaceae > Zoysia > Zoysia matrella. The sequence continues at coordinate 40,123 of BCLG01003004.1, forward strand.
ATGCTAACGCTACAGTCGAAGAAAAAAAAATTAAATTAAGAAAATAATATATTAAAATTAAAATTATAAGTTTCGCATTATTCATCACCATGATAAAAAGTTAAAGTTTGCATGCATCATATCTAAAACTTGATGCACTTTAGAAATTTTTGAAAAAATATAGCTACATTTTCTTTACACTCATTATCTTGGTACTTTAATAATTGTAGCAGAAATTTAATCTTAAGTATATTTCTATCTTGCACATGTATCAATATGCATCATGATCCGATCAACACACCTATTTTAATATAGTTTCGATATCCATGCTAATGCTACAGTCTAAGAGAAAATATTAACTTAAAAAACAGTACTCACTCCGTCTCAAATTATAAGTCATTCTGTCATCTTCAAATTTTTCCAAATTATAAGTCATTCTCACTTCTCGAGACACATTTTTATCTTTCCAATGCATCTCCATCCTATCTCTCTCCTCTTTGTTTTCAGAACATCTCATATTTTTTACTTTTTTTATCCCCACCTTTTTTAATTTTTTTAATTCTCGTGCCTAGCTACAAAACCACTTATAAAAACGAGACAGAGGGAGTATATTAATATTAAAATTTGAAATTTCTTATTCTTCCTATAAATTAGCAGATGAATGACAGTGACGGAAAGCGATTTCTTAGATGTATTTGGTAATGTACATGATATTTTCTACCGTCACTGTCTACTGTCTGACAGGTGAGGTCCTAAGAATTCTATGATCTATTAGGCTCGTAATTGCAGTTTGTGTTCATTTTCTCAAAAAAATTACAATTTGGGTCCAAGGCCGGTGAAACAAAATTGGTAATAGTCTCAAGTAAAAAACCGTTAATTTACGGCTTCGGTGGCCTATATTTTCGTCATTCTTGAGTAAACAGAATTGCAGTTTGTCTTTGGTTGAGCATATATTCGCCGTAATCAGATTACAGCGGTACTGATTTACGTTCTAAATCGTTTGTTTAGAGGGGACCGTAATAGATTGCCAGCGTTATCCGTTCCAGCCTGTAGAGGTCCATTACGCCTCACCTCCCACCGTATTCGATCCCCTTTCTGCACCCCGCACCTTAAGCTCTCAACTGCCACGCGCGAGCTCTCCTGCGCCTCGAACGCGAGGTTGGCTGTATGGTGGCATCCGTCCCCGGCGACCCTCCTCCGCGACCCTTCTCCTCGACGCGATGAGGGCGGCGCGACCCAGAGCTCTCGGCCTCTCGCAGCCCAGCACTTCGCCTCCGCCCCTCACATCGCGCCGGGCAGCAGCTCTCAAGTTTCTCTATCTTGCGCGCGCTCATGCAGCAGCTCACAGGCCTAGCTTGGATTTCAGGGTCGGCCACATTACGAGATTTCAGTAAACGGCTTTATTCTTGGAATGGGGCTAGTCAAAGGTCCCAGAAATTACGGCCATGTACGAGATTTCAGCACGGAGCAGCATAGCCGTGAGCGCGGCAGACACGAGCTACCCTCACGCTGAGATGGAGATGTTGAGGAGCACGGCCCGGGTTGTATTTTGTTTCAAATAAATTTGTTTTTTTTTTCAACAATTTTCCCTTAATCTCTTATATTTGTTTGGGTTGTTATGTTTTAATCTAGGAAATCTAAAAAGTTGATCTGATAGATTTGTTACAGGTATTTTTGAAGAGATTTCATCCGTCACATTTATAAAAAGAGATAACTTTAGATGCAATTTTTTATGTGCACGTAGTTTAATCTATCTCTGTTGAAGATATTTTATTGTGTATATCTTAAAAAAAACTGTACTTTTTAAAGAGTGGAGATATACACACGGAAAAAATGTCCGCAACAGAGATAAGTTAGACTACGTGCACATAAAAAATACACACAAAATTATCTCTTTTTACAAATCTGACAGAGAAAATCTCTTCACAAACACCTCTTACAAATTATCGGATTAGCTCTTTCAGATCTTCAAAACTTGGTCTCACATATGCTATTGTAAGTTAACAAAACATAACTAACTAAAACAAATATATAAGATCTAAGAAAAATTATTGTAAAATAAAATAAATAGTAACACAATTTCGACGGGATTGAACCAAATAAAATTAATTGTATCGAAAACAGCCTCCACGGCTCCACCCTCTGCTCGCGTAAATCGATGCCCGCAGAGAACCCGTCGCGCTAGACCCATCTGCCGCGTGAATAGGAGATCGCCTATTGACAATTTTCATTGGGTAAGTGAACTTTGAAATTCATTTATTTTGTTTGAGCAGTATCTTTGCTGATCTTTGGGCGTTGAATTGACATCATTTTCGTTGCACTCGTCAAATATTTTATATTTAAAATTTCCTAGTAAATTTCCTATTATCCTTTTTCTCTAAATTGATATTTTTCATTGTAAAACACATGGTTTCTCTTATTAGCTTAAAAACTCTATGCACGCCGCCCCACATGGTTTCTCTGATAAGAGCATAAGTTATTGGGTGTACTCTGCATGCATATATAGTATTATCATGTCAATAATCAATAGACAATTTATATATATGGAAAATCTTATTCCAATGTATTTTACATTTTAGAATGATGAAGTTAGATATAAATATTATTAGGGTAAATATGCTTTCTTGAGTTATTATTTTTTCCTTTGACCGTAGCGTTAGCACGGGTATTAGACTAGTAATGTGTTAATGAGGGAGTAGTAAAAAGTGAAAAGTGTAATATGATTTTTTAAAATTAAAAAGTAACTTATTAATATGATAAGTGAAAAATAGAAGAAAAAATAAACCTGATCTTTAATGATTAAGAAATGAACTTCACTTCAAATGTAAATATCTTCATCGATCCCAAATGAAACTATTTAGAAAAAAGATAAC
>BCLG01003004.1:42979-59366 GCA_001602295.1 Zoysia matrella
AACTTTAAGTACATAACAATACTTAATCAGATAGTTTCAAAATATTACTAAATCAGATTGCTTCATTTGTATCTAGCAGTGAATATAATTTGTTTCAGCCATAAAAGTCAATTGTTTCACTAGTAAGATTCAATTGTTCTAGTAGTGAATATAATTTGTTCCTGCCATAAAAGTCAATTGTTCCAGCAATAAGATTTAATTGTTCCAGTATTGAATAAATTTGTTCCAGCCATAAAAGTCAATTGTTTCAGCATTAAGATTCAATTGTTCCAGTGATAAATATAATAAAATCAATTGTTCTGATGATAAAATAAATATTCCAAATATTTCGATCGATGCATGTATGAGCGCAGTTAAAAAGGAAGCCGAAACATGAAAAATGAAAAGAAAGGGGAAATAAAAAAGCAAATAGAAAAATATTTTAAAAAATAAATAATAAATAAAAGAATAAAATACAAAAAAAAACATGTGAGAATAGTAAAAATAATAATATATTTAAAATATCAAAAAGGAGGGCACAATTTAAGAGAAAATATGGTATAAATAATATCAAAAACATTATCAATGCATGTGTTCACGAAAATAAAATCAAAAAGAAAAAACTCAAACCAAGCCATATAAGAAATAAAAGGAAAACAAAAAGAAGAAAAGGAAAAAAACCCACGCACTAGGAAACAGAAAACGAGAAAAGTAAAAACACACGAGCTAGGCGGAAACACGGAATAAGATATGTATTAGGCTGAAAATAAAAAGAAAAAGCCCAGCGAAAAAAGGTGTGCGGAGGGTGGCTTCGTATTGGTCTAAGCGGAAGCGAACATTCCCGGGGATGGGATGCGAGCCGTGACTCGTGAGCCGTGGAACAGAAGCGCGTGCCGGAGAATCTTCGTGACCGTGGCCGCAGCACAGCGACCGCGGGGACTCCACATGCCGCCAGGTCGTCGCGACCCTGCCGTGGTCCACGGCACGGAGGAGGATTTCATCGAAAGGAAAAAAAGGCGTCAGCGGCTTTCTGGAAGCCACTGCAGTACCACGCTGCACCCCTGCATGGCCCGGTCAAACTACCAGGGCCTCAAATGTTGCGTGCTCATTGCTGAAGGAGTATTTGTGCATGCTCTCATGGACCGCAACAATGTGTCCTCCCTTGTAACATTGTGTGCGCGCGCGCGCGACTTGTGTGTGTGTGCGCCACTTGCTTGTAACCTTGTGTTAATGACTGGTCATTAATTTGCTTTGGGTGATGCCTTGATTTATGCAGTGGAGGTGTTGAATTCAAACAAATATCTTGCATCCAGGAATAAGTTTAAAAAGAAAAATATACGGAGATACTTGCTTTATAGTACATCCAAATCCCTCCACAGCACCACAACACTCAATCCATGCATTAACATGCTTTACTGCACCATTGCCATTTGTCCTACCTCTTGCGAATTGTCCTCAGTGTTAATAACCGTTACCGGGACATATGAATTGGAGATATAAAAAGTGTCGTCCCTTGACCTTCGGATCAAGTTCGGCAGATATTTGGGTTGACGACGTTTTGTTAGAAAAAAAGATTCATCAAGAGAGAGATACACGATTTAGATTGGTTCGAGCTTTTCAGAGGATAATAATCCTACGTTCAGTGTGTGGTTTCTTGAACATAGTGGTGAATGGCCGATGGAAATATGTTCTTAAAAGAGAATAAGAGGTGTCCTGGGTGAGTACAACCAAGCCTATTAGTGGTGTATAAACAATAGTAACCACCAAGCTTTAATGTGGCCTTCATGATAGAGAGAAATATTCTGATAATAAGATCCGGTTGAAAATTCATATAGCGAGTAAAAGCAATTGAAAATAAAAGAATGGCTGAGATAATTGTCCGCTCATCGATGCCATGCAAATTAGTGGCGAGTCATCAGTAGCACAACTGTATCTTTCAAGCATTAAAGTTATTCACTGTACAGATGAATTTTCAGATAATTAATAAAATCTAGAATAAAAATTCGATGATGAATACCCAATACTTCAGATGAATTTCTAGAATGATTAATAAAATTTCGGTTGTAGATCTAGAATGATCAATAAAAATTTGGGTTGAAGATCCGGAATTATTCTGTGTAAATATCCAGAATAATAAAAATTTTAGAAATCCTGCTTAAAGATGTAACTAGAAAATAGGTGTTAAAAATATCTCTGTTAGCTGGTAATAAGTGGGTAAATATTGTGCTAGAATATTTGATAAAAATAAATTCTATAATATGCACAGCACTGATATATGTAAAGTAAATAAACGTCTGATAAAATAAGCGTAAAAAATAAAAGTTCAGGTCTACCCAAAGTTTTATTCTGTTAAATACAATATGTGCATGTAAAAAAATTAAATAGTAAAAAATAGTTAGAACATCTTACCTGAAAAAGATTTTTTTTTGAACGTACTTTTTTAAATATAAGAAGAAGCAGAAGTATTTACAAAAAGTACAAAAGGCGCATTTAGTGCTCAACAACACCCGGTTACAAAACCTGGAAAAACAACCGAAGCAAAAACAGAAGACAACTACTCACTAAACAGCCGAACAACCTGCAACAGATGCTTGGCACCCGCCGAGTGCCATAGATGAAGCTCATCTTTGATCTCAGATACCAGTCTATAAACCGGCTTCAGCTTGTTTTCAAAAGCACGAGCATTGCGCTCCCTCCACAGCTGCCAAATGATTGCTATGATCACAGAACAAAGACCTTTAAGCTGTGACGAAGAGCACCCATCTGTCATCGTTGTGAACCATGACATAATGTCCCAGGCGGCAGTCCATCGCGTTGGACTCAGTCGGCGAGCACCCGTACAGACACTCAGGGAAACCCAAGCTTGCCTTTAAAAAGGGCATTCCGAGAACAAGTGGAAGGCTGACTCAAGATTCCGGTAGCAAAGTGGACAAAAATACTGATTAGGCCATTCTCTAAGTTGCAAACGTTGAGCGGTCCAAATCCTATTCTGAAGCAGTAACCAAGCAAAAAACTTGCACTTAGCCGGCGCCCACACGCTCCACACTCGTTCTAGGAAGATAGAATGTGTGCTTCCTTCAAACTGGAAAACATAGGCGGACTTCGCTGAGTACACTCCCGAAGCAGTAAGCATCGAAGTGATATCCAAAGCTGAACATATTAATGTAGCAGATCAATTGTAAGATTATGGTGAATATCACGAATCCAAGAATCATCATGTAAAGCTTCCGCCACTATTCTGTTTTTTCTTTTGGAGTGCTGAAATAAAGAAGGAAACAGGGCCGCCGGAGCGAGACCGTTCAACCAACTTGATTTCCAAAAGCTCGCCAGCTTGCCATTGTGAACTGTAACCGAAGTAGCAGCCGCAAAAAGCATCTCATCAGAGGCGTCAATAGGAAGTGGTGTGCCATTCCAAGGTTTGTGCGGTGCCTTCCACTGAAACCAAAGCCACCGAAGACGAAGTGCACGACCAAAACATTCCAGGTTGGTGATTCCCAGGCCACCACAGTTGATCGGGCGACATGTCCGTGCCCAACTTATTTTACACTTCCCGCCTTGCAGCTGCTGCGCTCTCGCCCACATAAATCGCCTTCTGATCTTGTCCAACTCATGAATGAATTTCTTGGGTGGCTTCATCGAAGTAAGTAAGTAAGTTGGTATAGAACGGAGCACAGAGCGAACCAAACTCTACGACCACCCAAGTTCAAAAGCTTGCCTTGCCAACCTACTAGCTTGGACATAGCCCGGTCTTGAATAGGTTGAAAATGAACCAACCGCAAGCGCCCTAGAGTAAGTGGCAGTCCCAGGTAAGTCAAGGGGAAGCTCACACGGTGTCCCGTGAAATTTCTGAGGATGCTGTCAAGATCAATTCCACCACAACGGATTGGTGCAACAGAGCTCTTGAAATCATTGATTTTCAGGCCCGTTGCTTCCCCAAACCAGTGCATGATGTTCAAGGTATTGTCCACATCCTGTCTTGTCGGGTTGATGAAGATCACCGCATCGTCCGCATAGAGCGAGAGTCTCTGCCGAGCATAACGGCCATGGAGAGGAGAGAGGAGGCCTGCATCAGTAGCCTGCTGAAAAAGTTCTTGCAAAGTATCAATGGCTAGCAGGAATAAGAGTGGCGACAATGGGTCCCCCTGCCGAAGGCCCCGCTCATGCCAAATCCGTGGACCCGAATCACCGTTTAATAAAACTGACGAAGATGCCGAATTAAGAAGCAATGAGATCCAATTCCTCCAACGGGCCGGGAATCCACGTTTCTGTAGGAGCTCTAGCAAGTATTCCCATGAGACAGAGTCAAAAGCCCGAGATATATCCATCTTCATTAGAAGTGCTGGCCGGCATGAACGATGGTACGCTCTTGCCAGATTCCTAACATATAGGAAGTTATCTTGTATGCAACGGGTCTTAATAAAAGCACTTTGAGAATATGAGATCAACCCATTCATAACCTTAGACAGTCTCAGCGCAAGGACCTTTGAGAAGAGCTTAGCGAAAGAGTGAATCAAACTGATAGGCCGGAAGTCCTTCATCGACTCAGCTACTTCTTTCTTAGGCAGCAAAATAATAGAGGCAGTGTTGAGCTTAGGCAATGGACCGGTGTTTAGATGAAAGAGACATTGAAAAGCAGCCATAATATCACTTTTTATGATGTGCCAACACTTCCGATAGAAGGTGCCATTGAAACCATCAAGCCCCGGTGCCTTTTCAGGTGGAGATTGGCAAATTGCCTGCCAAACCTCCTCCTTTGTAAACGGCAGGTCCAGACCACCACTCTGCAATTGCCTTAGTTCCAACTGATCCCAATCAATAGAACGTCGGCGAGGTTGCTTGACTCCCATAGCGTCCTGAAAAAAGGACTGAGCTATGTCCCTTTTATCATCATGCGCCCAAACCAAAGAGTTGTCATCTTTTTTGAGGTAGGAGATATAGTTCTTTCGCTTCCGGGCATTGGCCTTGAGATGAAAAAACCGAGTGCAAGCATCCCCTTCTTTGAGCCAAACCATACGAGAACATTGCCGTCGACGAGAATGCTCAATAGCTGCTAGGCCCAAGACCCGAGCTTTCAGATCTTTATGAAGTAGCTTCTCATCATTTGAAAGTGGGCGGTCTTCCTGTGTTGCATCCAATCGAAGGATAACTTCATTGGAGATATGCAACAACATGCGTGCTTCACTGAACAGAGACGTACTCCAATGTTTGAGAGCTTTCGCTGTTTTCTGCATTTTGTTGTGTAAAACATTGAGTGCTGAGGACCCTGGCACATCTGAATTCTAGGCTGCTTGAACCACCTCAAGGAAACCTGGAATTTTAGTCCAGAAGGTTTCAAACTTGAAGCATCTAGGAGGCTTCGGGTTGTGTTGTGGACAGAGAAAGATCGGGCAGTGATCTGACATAGAGGACGACAAGGCATGCACACTGAAACCTGAAAAAGAAATATCCCACTCCTTATTGCAGAACATCCTGTCCAGCCTAACAAGCGTGGGATTTTCGCGGGCATTGCTCCAAGTGAATTTCCTGTTCTGCAGGGTGAGCTCAAACAACTCACAGATATCAAGTGCATGGCTAAAAGTCCCCATGAGACGCCGGTTTAGGTTCAGATTATTCTTGTCCGCCGCTTGATAAATAAGATTGAAGTCTCCCACACAGAGCCAAGGTTCTGGCGAAACCGGTTTGAGAGATTGAAGCTCCAGCAAAAAGTTCGGTTTATTAGCATCCTTAGACGGGCCATACACCACAGTTAGAAAGAAAGAGGCATTTGACGAAACTAGCTTCACAGTTAAGAGAGAGAGAGTGAACCTTATAGACTGGATTTGAAACTGCCATAAGTGATAGATTCCAAGCAACCAGAATTCCGCCTCGCAATCCATCTGCCGGTAAGAAATGATAATCTGTCAGGGTCCCTCCCAGAAAATCTCTTGCCAGAGTCGAAGTAACAGCCTGAAGTTTTGTTTCTTGGAGACATGCAATGGCCGGCTTGGAATCTTGCAACATCTGGCGAACAGTTTCCCTTCGAGCCGGCAAGTTTAACCCACGAACATTCCAATTGAACACTGTTAGACTGTTACTCATTGGTAAACCCAACGAACAACAGAGCAAAGACACTTGAACGAAACACAAACACGCCATCAGCAACGGAGAACTTCATGCAGGCCCCGAGATAGATCTTCAGCAAGCTACCACACTGACACAAGCAGGGGACACGAGTAATCCCCACAACCAAGCTAAAGCAACGATGAATTGCTAACATTTGGAAACAGAGAGAACTACCAAAACCCAGAAATCATCAGGCCATATCAACCTGAGCTGCCATCTCGTTGACACTAGGTTCGCCGTGGCTTCGTCGAGTAGGCAGTTGGATAGCTGAGTGACAGCTCTAATGGCGGTGATGGCCAGCTTTGACAGAGCAGATTTGTAGAGCAGGAGATACTTTTTCATTGCCTCATCACCAATAGACTCCTCGGCGCCGACAAGATCCAACTCACGAATAAGGCGATGCGTAGCGCGCTGAGCAACCGGAATGATGGATGCCCCTGGCCGCCTGGCCGCGCACTCTTGCGTGAAGGAGGCGCGGGAGCAGAACGAGCACGACCTGCTGGATGTCTGTGTTGTGGCACGGGCAGAACAGGAGCCAGGACTGGCGGTAAAATTTGATTTAAGAACTCATGGGCTACTGAGAAGCCATTATCAGTCCCGTCGTCCACGGGGTGGGCCTGCTCGTCAGTGGCAGCGGACGCGCCCGGCCCAACGTGCATGTCATCAGCTTGAACCAACGACGAACCTGGCTCATGGACCTCTGGAGAAAAAGCTAGCCCAGTAACTTCGGTCTCTTCAAGGCCCACGGCCAGCCTTGCTTCTGGTCCACGCTGGGGAGCAGGTTGCAGCTGCTCCAGGGGCTCTGTCGATACCCTGTTAGGCGACAGAGACAAATCTGCAAAGAACTTGGCAGAACAGTTTACTTCAACAAGCATGGGATCCTGTCTTCCTCCCGAATGGGACCTGAAAAAGATTGATAGCTCGACAACGAGGGAACTCTCGGAGGCTAGTTCTTCCGATGGGGCACAAGAAGCTGAGCTCTTCGATGAAGTGATTTAATTAATAATGTTGGGGTTCCCATGGTAGTGACTCCCGATGAGGCCTTAGAGGCAAAAGATTTCCCATGAAGTCCTTCCGATGAGGCCTATGCAGATACTTCGGGTTGCCTCATTCAGAATCACGTGAGCCAGGCCCACACAACTCCCGAAGAGACAGCACATCGGGTTCCCGGATGAGACTTGAGCTCAGCACTGGTGCTCCTGATGATCTCAGCAAGTTGACTTTTGGCTGAATTTGATGGAGACGCACACTTCAGGTGGCTGCATGAGTCCAAATTTGATGGCTCACGCAAATCCTTCATAAGCTCAAACTCCCGATGAGACAGCAATATTAGGCATCAAAGACAAAATCAAGTTAGGATTGTCAGCCCCTAATATTCTTAAACATGAAAAATAATAAAAGTTATAAGGAGCATGATATATCCTTATTTAATCAGATTAAGTGAACCAGAACCATGCACAGGTAAAAATGCGCATTCGTGATAGCTCGGGAAGCCGGAAAAGCTTATAGAAAAAGAATGCAATTAATTTTATAAATAAGTAAACTTATGTGGACTCGATAATAAGAGCCACATAAGACGGGAAGGAGAATTCGGGTGGTGACGCTGACTTCGGGCAATTTGTTGAATGAAGATATATATTTTTTATTCTTTGAGCCGCTCATTCGCTCTTTGCTTGTCATCCGACGAGACAGAACGGGAGAACGTCGATGTAGCATAAACATCCGAAGTGAAGTGTCGATGCAACGAACTTTTTGGAGAGCATGGGAAACGTGACTTGCTCTCTTTCTTGACATAGGCGGCGGTGAATCGATCGAGATAAAAGTTTTTAATAAATCTTCAACAATGCGTCTCTTTCTGACGCGCCTCTGTCGACCCTTGGTCTTCGGGTAAGTTCGACAGATATTTGGTTCGAGGATGCCTTGCTATTAAGAAAATTTATCAAAGGAGAGATGTTGGGATCACGTACCTCGGGTACTTGACGACACGTGCTCGTACACGTAGGCCAACCCCCCCCGAGGGGATTTAGGTCGGATGACGGCACACGAGCGCGCGGTCCGACCTCCGAGGCGACGATCTACGAAAGCTAAGCCTTAGCCGCGCTAAGGCACACGGTGACGCCGATCTCCGAAGACCGACGCTGGGGGGCCGACCCCCAGAGGTAGGTACGGCTTTATGTCGTATTTACTCCAGTGGCCAACCGCCAACCATCCTTACGGGACGGGTTTCACCACGACGACACTCCAGCTGAAGCCGCAGAGCCAGACGGGCCGCGGGAGTCGACGTACAAGACCCAGCGGCACTGTGGCTGACACCACAGTACCGGACAGACGCTATAGTGCCCGCCGCTGCGTGCGATGCGACGGGCCACGCCCGCGCATGGGCGTAACGAATGATGACGACGCCAGTGGAGGACCCACCTGTCAGTGAGACAGCATAATCTCGTAGGACCCACCATTTTGTAACTCCGGACCGCCCCATATAAAGGGGGGCCCGAAGGGCGATAGAAGAACAACGAACACACACAAAAACCAAACCCAGAGCTCTTGCGCGTAACCGTCTACGCGCAAGTACCCCCACGAACACGTGCATCGAGCACCCACGATCTAGGCGCCGGATCCTCTTCCGAAGAGAGAATCCGACCCTTTGTACTCCTCCACCGAGATAAACCGTCCCCTAGACGTAGGGTATTACACCGTTCGAGGTGGCCCGAACCAGGTAAAAAATCCCTCTGAGTCTTCCGTAGACTAAGCCACATCGAATACGAAGGCACACCACCTCCTCGATCGTATTTCGTACTGTGCCGGTGGTCAGAACGCCGACAGTTGGCGCGCCAGGAAGGAACATTCTCTTGGTGTGCGCTCGCTTCGCCTTTTCGATGGCTTCCTTCTTTGCCGTCATGGGAGACACTTCGGTCTCCCACCTTCGCTTCGAGGGCTTCACGGTCGCTATCACCGGAGATGGCCGGTGTGACGAGTCCTCACTTTCACCTCTGGACAGGCCTTCCGCTTCGGAAGTTTGAACTTCGTCGCCCACGAAGGCGGCGAGCTTCGCCTTCAGGCACCGCGCAGGAAGCGCGCTACGCGGCGCCGGAGGAGCCGTGCCGTTCTGGGGCATGACCCTTCGAGGGAGTGCTTCACTCTCCACGCCCCTAAGGGCGGAGAACCGGCGACTCCTGGCAACACGCCAGGCGCCAACCCGTCTCCGCACCCCGCGGTGGACACCGCTGGCCCGAGCCTCGAGGCAAGGCTATAGCCGGTCCCAACGACGCAGCGCGAGCCCGGGGGCGGTCCACTTACCACCAGCTTGTGGCTGGAGGGCCGCCAGCCTTCGACACCCTGCTCGAAAAACTTCGTGGCAGCGGCGTGCGTCCTCGACGAGACTGCCGCTCCCGAGAATCCAGCGCTGAGGAAAATGTACGATCGCGTGCGCTTTTACCTCGGCAGCGCACTTCGACAACCAGAAACGTCCCTCCGGCCTCAGCAGTCGGAGACACGAAGCAACCGCCGATCCCATGATCGGCGAAGCTCGACACACGATAGCCGAGTCGAGGAATGAAACCCTCGACACAACGCGGGGTCGATCCACCCACGGCTCGGCCCCGACCACGACGTCCGTGGCACCATCGACGCCCGGCGACAAGCAAGGAGCGAGCTTCGCGCCGAGTCTCGGCGGAGGCGCTCCTTCGACCGCTACTACCGGTGCCGCTCCTTCGACTCCAGGAGCCCAAGCCATGACGGAGTCGGACCCAGAGCGTTCGGATCGCTCATACGGCACGCGAAATTCCCGCAAAGATTTCGTGCCCCGACTAACATCGGCCACTACAACGGGGAAACGAACCCCGTTCACTGGCTCGAAAACTACCGTTTCGCTTGCAGGATCGGAGGAGCAGACGACCTGTTCTCCATCCAGTACCTGCCGCTTTTTCTCACCGACTCGGCCCGAGGATGGCTCGAGCACCTCCCCGAGGGCTGCATCCAGGACTGGAGCGACCTGCGCCGCATCTTCATTGACAACTTTCAAGGGACCTAAACGCGTCCAGGTAATTCTTGGGACCTCAAAAATTGCAAGGAGAGGCCTGGCGAGTTGCTCCGAGACTACATCCAGCGCTTCTCGCGAAAGCGCAACGAGCTGCCTGACGTCAGCGACGCCGACGTCATCAACGTCTTCACCTGTGGGACGACGTTCAAGGCGCTCATGCACAAGCTGGGCTGTAGGAACCCTCGGACGGCCCGGGACCTCCTCGACGTCGCCACGACCTTCGCCACCGGGGAAGAGTCCGTGCAGGCCAACTTCGACCGAAGCCGGGCGAAAGACGAGAGGTTCGGGACCGACCGTCGGGGCGATCGACCCCTGATCGGCATGCCGACCGCTGCGACGAGCGAGGCGGCGGCAGGTTGAGCTGCAAGAAGGCAAGGGGCCGACGCCGCGACGACAACTTCATGGCTGTCGCTGACCGACCGGCCCGACCCCCGACCAAGAAGCCGGCCAATCACTATGGCCACTTCGAGAAAATGCTTGACCGGCCTTGCCCCGACCACTCCGTGCCCGTCAAGCATACCCTCCGGAACTGCCACTTGGCAAGGAGGTTCTTCAAGAGTGGGTTCCAACCCAACTCCACGGCGGCCAAGGCCGACCCCCAAGCCAAAGGGGCCGAGGACGACGTCGGCGCAGCCTTCTCCGAGCCGGAGGACTGCCTCATGATCTTTGACGGCCCCGCGGCCTACAGCGAGTCCCACCGCCGCCAAAAGAGGACCTGGCGGGAGGTCAACGTGACCGATCCCGTAGTCCCCCGCTACCTCAAGTGGTCAGAGACCCCGATCAACTTCGACCAAGCCGACCACCCCGACCATGTTCCACAACCCGGGTGCCTCCCGTTGGAGCTCGACCCCATCGTCGGCTCCGTACGCCTATCGAAGGTCTTCATGGATGGAGGGAGCGCCCTCAACATCCTCTACGCCGACGTCTTCAGGGCGATGAAGCTGACGGAGGCCGACCTCCGCCTGAGCCAAGCTCCGTTTCACGGAGTCGTCCCCGGGGACTACGCAACGCCCCTTGGGCAGATTATGCTCCCAGTCACATTCGGTGACCGGAGCAATTTCCGGACTGAGTCGCTCACCTTCGAGGTGGTCGACTTCACCGGCGCCTACCCCGCCATCCTAGTCTAGCCGTGGTACGCGAAGTTCATGGCCGTCCCCAATTACGTCTTCCTCAAGCTGAAGATGCTCGGGTCGAAGGGCGTCATCACGGTCTCGTTGCGCTTCCAGCACGCCCTCGCGTGCGAGCAGGAAAGCCTCGAGCTGGCCGTCGCCCATTCTGGCTCGGCCCAGCTAGACGAGATCCGCAGGACCAAAGGGTCGGCCCCGACACTCGACTCTAAGGCCTCGTCTTCGACCTTCTTCAAACCCGTCGATGACTCCAAAAAGGTGGCTCTTGACCCCGCCGATTCTTCCAAGAAGGCCAGGGTCGGAACAGCGCTCTCCTACGAATAGTAAAGCGCGCTCGTCGACTTACTCATCCGAAATCGAGACGACTTCGCCTGGGCGCCCTCGGACATGCCCGCCATCTCGAGAGAAGTCGCCGAGCACAACTTCGATATCATTGCGGGCTCTCGACCCGTCAAGCAACGACTCCGGTGTTTCGACGACGAGAAGCGCCGGGCCATCGGGGAAGAATTGACGAAGCTCCTAGACGTCAAGTTTATTCAAGAGGTCTACCACCCCGAGTGGCTGGCCAACCCTGTAATAGTCAAAAAGAAAACTAGACAATGAAGTATCTGCGTTGACTATACGAGTCTCAACAAGGCCTGGCCGAATGACTCCTTCCCCCTCCCGCGCATCGATCAAGTGGTGGACTCCACCGCCGCGTGCCAAACCCTCAGCTTCCTCGACACGTACTCTGGATATCACCAGATTTCCATGCGCGAGTCCGACCGGTCAGCCACGTCCTTCATCACGCCCTTCGGATCCTTCTGCTACGTCACGATGCCGTTCGGGCTCAAGAATGCCGGCGCCACATACCAGCGCTGCATGCAGAAGTGCTTTCACGACCAGCTGGGTCAGAATCTGGAGGTCTATGTCGACGACATCGTCATCAAGACTCGACGGGCCTCCGACCACGTCCAAAATGTAGAGGAGACGTTCGCGAGCCTCCGGAATTATCGAATCAAGCTGAACCCCGAAAAATGCGTTTTTGAGGTGCCCTCGGGCAAACTGCTTGGCTTCGTCATCTCCGAACGGGGGATTGAAGCGAACCCCAAAAAAATCTCTGCCATCCTCAACCTCGGACCCATCAGCAACGTCAAGGGTGTCCAGAGGCTAACTGGGTGCTTGGTAGCCTTCAGTCGCTTCATCTCGAGGCTCGGGGAAAAGGCGATGTCTTTCTACCGGCTGCTACGAAAAGCAGAGCGGTTCACCTGGACTATCGAGACCCAGGTAGCCTTCGAACGGCTCAAAACCCTGCTCTCATCGCCGCCGATCCTTTCATCCTCGACCCTGGGAGAGACCCTTCTCCTCTACATTGCGGCGACTTCCAAAGTCGTCAGCACCGTCCTCGTCGTCGAATGGAGCAAAGAGGGTCAGGCTCCGTCTGTTCAGTAACCTGTCTACTTCATCAGCGAGGTGCTGGCCGACGCCAAGACTTGGTACACCCAGGTGGAGAAGCTGATCTACGCCGTTCTCATCATGAGCCGCAAGCTATGGCACTACTTCGCGAGCCACTCCGTCCAAGTGGTCACCGGCTTCCCACTCGGGGAGATCGTCAGCGGCAAAGACACGATCGGACGCATCGCCACATGGGCCATGGAGCTCATGGGACTCGATGTCGCCTTCGTCCCTCGGCAGGCCATCAAGTCCGAGACCCTGGCTAACATCGTCGCCGAATGGACCGAGGCTCAGGAACCGCCAGCCCCCAGCAGCATCGAGTACTGGACGATGTACTTCGACGGATCCTGCATGCTCAAGGGCGTGGGGGGCGGAGTCTTCCTAATCTCCCTGAAGAGAGACAAGTTTCGCTACGTTCTGCAGCTGCAGTTTCACGCCTCCAACAACGCGGCCGAGTACGAGGCACTGCTCCACGGCCTACGAATGGCCATCACCCTCGACGTCCAGCGACTCTACATCAAGGGCGATTCCGAGCTGGTCGTCAACCAGGTCATGAAGACCTCCAGCTGCCGAGACCCGAAGATAGAGGCCTACTGTCAAGAGGTTAGCAGACTCGAAGACAAGTTCAATTGGCTCGAACTCCATCACGTTCTACGTCGGGACAACGAGGCCGCCGATGCTCTCGCCAAGTTGGGCTCGGAGCGTGAGCCGGTCCCCGACGGTGTTTTTCTCGAGGTCCTCACCGAGCCTTCCATCAGGAGCATCGAGAACCCGCCCACTGAGAGCATGAGCGGTGAGCCGACCCCAGATCTGGGGGCGGAGGTGATGGCCGTCGCCCTCGACTGGTCTCACGATATCTTCTCTTACCTTCAAGACAGCACTCTTCCGGCCGACGTCAACGAAGCCAGGAAGGTCGCACGTCAAGCCAAGGCCTACGTCATTTTAGACGGCGAGCTCTACAAACGAAGCACGAGTGGTGTATTGCAGCGCTGCATCCCTCAGGAGAGGCGCACGCACCTGCTCGACGATATCCACTCGGGCATCTGCGGTCAACACGCCGGACCCAGAACCCTAGTCGGCAAGGCCTTCCGCCAAGGGTTCTACTGGCCGACGGCAGTGGCCGACGTCAAAAGGCTCATCCGAACCGACCAAAGTTGCCAGTTCTACGCCCGGCAGACGCACCTGCCAGCTAGGAGCTCCAAACGATTCCGATCTCCTGGCCCTTCGCTGTCTGGAGACTCGACATCCTCGGACCGTTCAAAAAGACACCCGGCGGTTTCACCCATCTTTTTGTCGCCGTGGACAAGTTTACCAAATGGATCGAAGCCAAGCCGGTGCCCAACATTACTTCAACCCGAGCGGTCGATTTCATCTGAAACATCATTTGTCAGTTTGGGGTTCCGAACTCCATCGTCACCGACAATAGGGCACAATCCACCTGCTGACAGTTCCGAGAATTCTGCGACGAATATCACATTCGTCTGGACTTCGCCTCCGCGACGTACCCAAAGACGAATGAGCAGGTCGAGCGGGCCAACGGAATGATACTTCAAGGGCTGAAGCCGCGGATTTACGACTCCGTCAGACAAGCGACCGAACGATGGGTGAGCGAACTCCTGTCAGTTCTTTAGGGTCTGCGAACAACCCCCAACAGAACCACCGGGTTCACACCATTCTTCATGACGGTCGGAGCAGAAGCGATGCTTCCGACTGACCTCGACTACGACTCTCCGCGAGTCCGAGCCTACGACGAGGAAAGGTCGCAGGACGCGCTGCAAGAAGCTCTCGACCAGCTTCAAGAAGCACGCGAAGTCGCCCTCCTACGGTCCGCCAAGTACCAGCAAAGGCTACGACGACTACACGCACAGCGCGTCAAGGGTCGGACGCTAAAAGTAGGAGATCTGGTGCTCAAAAGGGTGCAAACGAAAGCCGACCAGCATAAGCTGTCACACCCTGGGAGGGACTCTTTGTAATCAAGTGCGTCTTAAGGCTCGGAGCTTACAAGCTAGCGACCGAAGATGGCCGGGAGCTCGAGAACGCGTGGAATATCGAGAGCCTCCGAAGGTTCTACACCTAATAAAACAGCTAAGTTCTTACAACTTACTCCCGCTTGTCGTTTTTGGGTTGCGAACCATGGCCGTCTCGGCCACACCTCGCACCCGGGGGCTACTAACCTCCGCCCTCTCGAGCGTCGAAACGTCCGACCTCGCTCGTCTTTTTTCAATTTTTTGTGCCGAGGCACCGCTCCTCATTGACCTTTTACGTCGTCTCGTTTTTTCGCTGACTCGCACTTCGTTTTGTTTCCTCGGGGTCGGATCCCCGGCCCGCGCCGAGCTCGCGGGTGACCCCGGACGATAGGCCTCCTAGCTGCTACACTATTAACGATCGGGAGCCGATGACGCTCTACGTATGTATCGGGCCCGACACCCGACCCTACGAGATATACTCGACCCGTTCGTGTGATTGACGCCCAATGGGACGCGAAAAAGCAGCCACAAGCAGCGAAAGGGGTCGAAAACTTGAGTCCGCGCTTCGCTTTGTTTCTCCGGGGTCAGATCCACGCTTTGTTTTCTCTGGGGTTGGATCCCCGTTTTGTTTCTTCGGGGTCGGATCCCCGGCCCGCGCCGAGCACGTGGGTGATTCCCGAACGCGATAAATTTTGCGCACGTTTTTTCGAATCCTCCCCGCGGCTATACTATCAACGATCGGGAGCCGATAACGCTCTACGGCTGTATCGGGCCCGACAACCGACCCTACGAGCTATACTCGACCTGTTCGTTTGATTGATGCCCAGCCGAGCGCGAAAAAGTCGCAAGGAGCGAAGAGCGGTCGGAAACTCGAATTTGTCCGTGCAATGATGATTTCTCAATCAATATCTTTCATTCCACGACGCTTTTACAAATCTAACTCTATACATAGGGGAACGAGCCGAACCGCTCGAGCAAGAAGTTCTCAGTCTTGAAGTCGGCGACAGCCTTCGCCCCAGGCTCCTGCATCTCCACCGAGAGTGCGTCCAGTTGCTCGTCCGAGTAGCCAGACGCGAAGCCCTCGACGACCCTGCCGAAGTCCGCATCCGAATAGTGGGAGCGAGCCAAGGCCAGGGCTGTCGCGGAACCGTCCTCCAGCGCCCTCGTGACGACGTCGGCAACGACCCCCGAAAGCTGATGCAGAGCGTGCGTGAGGACCCCCGTCGGGACGGGGTTTGGCACGTCGGAATACAACTTCCTCAGAAGACTCAAACCCGCCGACCTCAGGGTTTGAACTTCGCCCACCAAGCCTGCACTCAAGACCGTCAGCAAAGCGACTCCAAACGTCGGAGCGAAATAAAAAGGGGTCCGCCCTTACCGTCTCATTCCTTTTCGGCGGCCTGCCCCGCCCGGTCGAGGTTTTTTCGAAGCCGCTCGTTCCGAACTTGGGCCGCTAAGAGCTCCTCCTGGACTCCAGTGGCCCCCTAGCGAATCTGCTCGAGCTCCGCCATCGCCTGCTCGACCTCGGACTGGAGCACGACCCGCTCCGACTTCAGGAGGTCGACCTGCTCGAAGGCACGATCGCGCTCCTCCTTGACGATGCGGATCGTCTGGTCCAAGGTCGAGTGGGCCCCCCTTGGCATGCTAGTGAAGGAGCCTGAGGCGCCACATCTCGGTGTCGTGCTCGGTGGCATGACGACGAAGCCCTGCAACACCGCAAGTTAAAATCCGACCCCGAA
>BCLG01003005.1:0-13523 GCA_001602295.1 Zoysia matrella
TTAGCAAGAGATGGCGGACAAATGTTCGGGGTTGACCCATCCCTAATCCCTCTTATAACTACATGCGCTTTTAAAATGGAAAACGTACTCAGCTTGGACAAGTGGCAATATAGGACAACTCATACAATAGTTGGGGAAATTTAGAGCTTTTCTCATGGCCAAACTCATACCAAAATGCATAGTTTTATAAATTTCGTTAACCATAGATAAAGATTTAGCAATAAAATCACTTTTCAATAAGTTCCTTCTCTTATATGGCAGTTCTCTCTCCTTCCATTTCTTTCAACGATATAGTAAATCACTACATAGCCAACCTATATAGTAAACCGACTTGACCAAACCGCTCAACCATTTCACACCTCACAAAACTGAACATTTAATATTGTTCAATCACTCATACATTTATGGACTTTTTCGATTGGCCTGGGATAGAATGACGAGGTTATTCCATTAATAACCGTAATTTATGCCGGCAATTGACGCATGCACGTCTGGTACTATAGTTTGGATTGCTGAGGCAGTTCTTTCGGCCATTGGCAATGGCAAATTGCATGATCCTCTGATCCAGAACTCTGGTCATGCTCCTGATAGTCCGCCCCTTCTCAAGGTACGTAAGCATGTTTTTCCGTCCACAGCTATGGTTCGTTCCTCTCATTCGACAGCCACTGCGCGTTTGCAGCCGGCTTCATTCTCTAGGTACAAAAATTCTCTGAGTCATGAAGTTGAAAATTGCTTCATCCTAGCACACAATTTCTTGTTATTGTGTGTTAGATCTTTCCAATGGAATCATTATTTTGCTTTTTTATCTTGTGCTAGGCTCTGATACCAATTAAAAATTGTCTAGAGGGAGGTGAATAGGTAACTTAAAATATTTTTTGAAAAATCAAGCTCAACGAACTGTCAGACCACCGGAGTCTCCGTTAATGTGTTAGATATTCTGGTCACCGGACTCTCTGGTAACTTGCCAGACACTCCGGTCAAACAGGCACTTGAACGAAATTTGAATCTAAACAAGTTTTAGCGAGTTCTAGTAAATTTCACTTGAAACAAAAGACTAAAATATGATATAAAAAGTAGATCTAACCAATTAAACAAGCTAAAAACTAGTGAGCAAGTAGATCGAAACAAATCTATGAATATGACCAACGAGAACAATATGAACTTGCAAAAATGAAAAGAGCACAAGAAGACACAAAATTTTACTCCGAAGTTTGAGGCTATGAAGAAATTCTACGTCTTCGTTAAGAGGTTCACAAAGAACCGGATTTCACTCAATCCTTTCTCTCACTCAACCAACCACAAAGGTGAGGTTGAGTTCTCCACTAACAAATCCCTTTCGAAAAGGGGTAAACAAACTTTTCGAGGCGTCACCACACGAGTTGGGAGCTCTCGGACATGCCTAGCCATCTAAGAGCAAAAGCTCTAAGAGTAACAAACTCAATCGAAGCTCGACGGTGCCGCAAATGCTCAATGGGAGTGAAAACACTTCTCTCACAATCTCTAACTCAAATCTTGCAAGTTTAGGCCTTAGAAAGGAGTGGGAGAGTGTTTTTGGAGCTCAAGAGTGAGTCCCCAGCACTTTCAAAATGGGCTGACGGGGTATAAATACCTGAGCTCTAAAAAGTAGCCGTTGGACCACGTTTTGACTAACCGGACACTCTGGTAACTTACCAGATACTCCGGTGAGGCCTCTCGGATTGGCATAGCCTGAGCTACCGGAGTCTTCGGCACTGTGCCGGACACTTTGGTGAGCCTTCTCGGGTAAAGCCAGTAAGCTTTACTGAAGACTCCGGTAATGTACCGGATACTTAGGTAAGAGTCTCGGATTAAGTCAAGATTTGATCATTTTTGACACTTTGAGATTTCAATTTGAGTCCTCTTTGATAGTACGGCATACTTAGACTCAAAAAATGATAAAATCTAGTATTCTTCTATGAGAAAAAACTTCGTTGCTTGGTCCAAGAAAATTGAGGGGTCTTTTTTTTTCTTTCAATATTCTTTTCTAAACTTCGTGACTGTCAATGCACTTTTAGCTGTTTGAATGGTTTCTCATCATCTAACAAAACTCACTAGGGGCCTAGATGTACTTTCAAATTTGAGAGGCATCATTGAGTTGGATCTTTCACAAAACAACTTATCTGGTGAAATCCCTAAGTTCTTCAAGTCTTTCACTTCTATGAAGCTTCTCAATTTGTCCTTCAACAACCTTGAGGGACCAGTACCAACAGGTGGAATTTTTCAGAGCACAACAGAGGTCTTCGTTCAAGGTATCGAGAAGTTATGTGCCAATATTCCCTTGCTACAGTTGCCACTTTGCAGTGTAGAGACATCGAGAAAAAGTCATTCCTCCAATATTCTTAAGATTGTAGGATTTACTGCTCTTTCTTTGGTCCTGTTATCATCCTTAGTCATGGTTCTTTTGAAGAAGAGAAACAAAATTAAACAAGCAATTGATCCATCCAGTAAAGAGTTGAGGAAGATCTCGTACGCTGATTTAGTCAAAGCAACAAATAGTTTCTCCTTAGTTAACTTGGTTGGTTCAGGAAAATTTGGTTCAGTGTACAGAGGAAGATTTGAGTCTGAAGAACACACAGTTGCTGTAAAGGTTTTCAAGCTTGACCAACTTGGTGCACCAAAAGCTTCCTTGCTGAGTGCAAGGCCCTGAGGAACACTCGTCATCGCAATCTTGTAAGTGTGATTACTGCATGCTCAACGTATGATCCAACAGGACATGAGTTCAAAGCTCTAATTCTTGAATACATGCCTAATGGTAGCCTAGAGAGCTGGCTCTATCCTAAAATGAACAAGTATGGATTGAAAAGACCATTGAGTTTGGGCTCCAGGATAATAATAACAATGGACATAGCTTCTGCTTTGGATTATATGCACAACCGTTGTGTGCCCCCTCTGGTCCATTGTGATTTGAAGCCTAGCAACGTCCTACTTGACGATGTCATGGACGCATGTCTTGCTGATTTTGGGTTAGCTAAGTTTCTTAGGAGTTTCAGTAATTCGTGCCATCAAAGTTCTACAAGCATATTGGGACCAAGAGGATCAGTCGGATACATTGCACCAGGGGACATTTTTTTCTTTTGAAATGACATTTTCAATACCATGGCTGTTTTGTTATTTTTTAATGTTCATGAATCATGCCTTACAATTCCCCTCTTCAGCAAGATGCTTTTATTATTCTTATTACCTGTAATATTAAAATATACATTTGCACAATATTACAGAGTACAGCTTGGGGAGCAAACTCTCAACCGAAGGTGACATCTACAGCTATGGAATTATCATCTTAGAAATGCTCACGGGGAAGCGTCCAACAGATGAGATGTTTACCGATGGATTGAACCTTCACAAATTTGTTGGGAAAGCATTTCCCCAGAAGATCAGCGAGGCTCTAGATCCTTGCATCGTTCCAGTTTTTGAAGATGGTTACACAAACAGTGATGAAAACCATGAAAGTCAGGTGACGGCAGGAAGCTGCATCATGCATCTTTTAAACTTGGTCTCTCATGCTCTATGGAGACACCAAAAGATCGGCCAAAAATGCAAGATGTTTATGCGGAAGTGATCACAATCAAAGAAGCATTTGCAGCAATACGTGGCTGAAAAAAGGGGATAGCAGTTTCTGTATCTCACATAGTCCAAATTTTCTTTTAAGAAAGCTTATCTGTAGGAATAATTAGCAGTGTCTTTCAACTCTTTTGCTACCGTTTCATGTTTGTTCTGTAACAAAACTGTTAAACATGTTGTAAAATAAAGTTCGCCATGACAACAATATTGGCTTGGATATTTTGTCTGATTGATACTACTTCTAGGTTAACAAATTTGCATATCAACTATTTTGTCTGAAGATGAAAACATTCCAGCTCAAGGTGGCAAGTGGGAACAAAATTTTACAGTTCCATGAACACAGCAAAAGTGGTACTCATCCAGAAAAAGGACAGTGCAACAAGAGTCAGCCACTGCAACTGAGCGGAGCTGTATATTAAACTAGCATGTTTTATGCAAGGTTGCAACTTATTTAGCAATAAGATTAGTTTTCAAAAAATAATGGGGCACGTACTGCTTCCTTCCAAATAAAACATTCACTTGATTTTTGAAACTGATCGCATTGAATGGTTCCTGATTGTGACTAAGAGTGACATCAAACAAAGATCACTGGATGAGCAACTAAATAAGAACAGATAAGTAAAATAAAAATGCTTGGACCTGATAAGTACAGATAATTTGAAGACAAGATGGAAAGATGTCTCGTCAGTGCAAAAAAAAAATCTTCTCTAATTTCTATCGTTTTTTTTTAAGAATCAATTGCTATCCTAGTTGATTCAGGCATTTTACATATAGATAGAAGGGAACACTTGTATTGTTGCCTGCCAAGCAGAACGTGTCCGTGAACTTTCAAATCTTCCTACATATAAACAGGCGAATCATGAATGACAGAGTTATGACACAATGTTAAGCATCAGATAACTGTATGCTAACCAGGCTCATACAAGATGAAGGATTACGAAGAAGCTGCATCGTACTTGCTGTGAGAGTTCAATAGCACATGGTAGATTGGGTCTTGATAAGATACATGGAAAAGTTGAATGACAATGTAGCCACATGTTGCGATGCTGAAACATAGAAGAGAAAAAAAAAAGGGACAAGGATAAATAACCTCCTTCAATAAATAATCATCAATATATACCACCAAAAATGTATGGACAAGATGGTATTCTGTGGTGTGAATGTGGTAGGGTAAAAAAGATAGCATACCTTCCGAAGCATATCAACAAGCAAATCCAAATGGCTGTTGATATTAAAGAAGACTCCTTGTGAGCAACCCAGATCTGTCCGCAGTGTCAAAGATTAACCCTTTGGCCTTACTTTGTCTACTTGAGAAAACTATCAATTCTTAAGGCAGTATTGGACTTTGGAAATACTTAAAAAAATCAATAACCATTAGGTACCTAGAAATTGCTTTCACACATTTTTATGAGCTGTCCCCTTAAAGTTCATGTTATCACTGAAAATACTTTTTCTCTCTACATGACAGATAAAACTTTAAAAGCTTGGAGATTTCCAAACATGTATAACATTTTTACCTATATTGCAATTGGGAAAAAAAACTTTGCACTAAAAACGGAATCAACACACCAAAAGATCCTATAAGTGTATCCTATAGAATACTGGATTTGGCATAGTTAGCTTTAGAAAGTTCGACTAAATTTGAAGTTTAGAAATTTAGAACAATGTCATCACCTATGGGAGCTAAAAGGAAAGAGAAAATTCCTTCTATGACCTCAAAAATTTCAGTGGTTTCTTCTATGACCCTTTTTAAAATAAACATTCTTTTGAGGACCAAATTTCAGTTTTCATTCCCTCAATGACCCTTCCGTTGAGTCTGTTATGTTCTCCCGTTAACTTGCCATTCCCAGCCATGCAAAAAGATTTTTGTGCCCTCCCCTTCTCTTACCCATCCAAAACACACGAAAGCCTCTGCCTTTCGACTCGAACTGAACCAGCGCGTAGAGGGGAAAGGAGCACGAGCTGCACGAAGGCGGCATGCAAAAATATATTTTCTTTTTTTAAAAAAATAATGAAACGTATGGCATTATATTAAGAAGAGAATGTGAACTGAAATTATGTGTAATGTATGACAAAAAAAAATGCTCGAAGTTATGCCATTTCTGGAATTACAGCGAATACTATTGTGGTGATTATTATTTTTTTTTATTGTAAGATATGATTATTTACTGAAATTAGTCACTTGCAAAAAAGATGCCATTTGTGAGAAAAGATTGACATGTTCTTGAGTGTGATATAAGACGTGTATAATTTGTTGACCTTGTTACGATCTGTCAAATATTTTTCAAGTCATTACAAGAATATTATTGAAAATTGAAATAGGGGTAAAATGGAAATTTCAACCCTCACTTAACACCGTTAAGGGGCCGGATTGACGGGAAGGCCATAGAGGGAATGAAAACCAAAATTTGGTCCTCAAAGGAAAGTTCATTTCAAAAAGGGCCATAGAAGGAACCACTGAAATTTTTGATGCCATAGACGGAATTTTCTCAAAAGGAAAAGTTAAACTTTCATACTGAAATTTGTTAGTTTTGTTTTCCATTTTCCTTTCAACTTTTGGTTTTACAGGAATTTCCATCTTTTCTCTCCAAGCAAAAATTAAATGGAAATTGGATATTTTTATTGGAGGTACAATTACATTAACTACGTCTCCAAACAAATTTATTTGATGGTAAACCCAAAAGACTTTGCATGATTGCATCTGTCTCATGATCTGTAACATATACATGCCAAAGTTGACAATGTCTTACCGATATTGCAAAAACATTTATGTAGAAATCAATTAAGGTTGCCACCATCCACCTGAGAGCATCAAAATCATAGTTAGCTTGCAACTTTAGTTGTGAGTGAAAAGATTAGTATAAAAAGATAATTAAACTATAGCTGCTATAGCCAGTACACTTCACTGTGATGTGCCACTGCTATAGATGGAGAGTCAGGAGCAACCTAAGCCCAGCTAGCTTTTGTTGATTGGTGGAGACTGCCATTCTGTGGATCTCGAACATCAATTATGTATATGGTTTCTACAAATTTGGCAGTTGCACCTCTATTTGCTAAAATGTTAACTAAAATGTTACTATGTGACTAAACTATATGTAATTTACTGTGGTGTTAATTGGACATGTAAATTCCTGATAGTTTTTACAAAATACTGATAAATTTCATGAATTTACTCAATATAATAGTTTGGTACCTAAGCCTTCATTTTAATTTCAGTGTAAGGCCTCTCTCAGGATTCCCATGTATAACGTCCAGTTTTTTTATCATTGATGTCAGTTAGTTCAAATTTTATCTAACGGGCATCAACAATTTAAAAACGAAGGTAGTACTAATACCATGCCAACTCTAGATTTCTAAACAACCTAAGCCTGTCCTTGTTGCTATTGGGCTGCTGAAATCTCCCCACCCAATTACTGCCATTTACACTTGTATCTGACTACACTGAGCTCAATGGCCCCTAGAAACTAACAAGGTAACGGTTAAGAATTAAGGATGTATTTACTTACGGTGTCAACAGTTCCATCCTGAAAGGTAGTCCATCAGTGATGATGGTATATACGACAATTGCAGCCATGAATATCCCCAAAATGCTGAAAATAATCCTCGAAATTATGACACAAGAGCAGTTTCTTTGGGACAGATTACCTTGCCTGAAAATGTTTCAAGGGTACACACCAAGAGAAAGTAGCATCAATATGAAGGCACAAACAATAGTCCATTTGTATAAAATTACATTCCCTGGACATCTTGATCAATCAACATGGTCCCCGTGAGGGCTACAATATGGACTGGAGCACCAAGAAATGTCGTGTGACACTCTTTTATGCCTCAGTATGTTCTTACAGACCTAGATGTAACTAATCCTGAGTCGTCATTATATGAAATGTTAAGCGTAATCAAGAAAAAATTGGTACTTACCTGAGAAGTAGAAGATCAAGTGGATCTTGGGAAGCCCCAGGTGTTACTTCAAAAAGCTTCTTAACAATATAAGCACAAGTCGCAGCACTAAAAAAGATAAGGAAATATAAAAGGTTAGATAGTGTCAAGTTGATGAAGTCAATCCATTCAAACGAAATTACAGAAGTTTGTGAAGAAGTAACGAAACCTCAAACAGTAAAAAATATTGTAGAGAAGGAAGCAAATACCTGCCAAAACAAACTAACAGAACCACCCAGATGGCAGAGCTAATCCAGTTTGCTTCTTTGTAAATAACCCAAGCCTGAAATGATATACAGAATATGTCCCTAACTTAAACTATAAATTACACTGGATTTCCATATATGAACCAATATTATCACACGGAAGACTCAGGTCTTGCACTCAGCAAACTTCATCAAACAGAAAGTTGTTCTTGATAAATCTATATTTATAATAAGCAATAGGATTAGCATAACTAGGACAGATGGTGGTTCATAAGACAATTTCTTTATGATTACTAGTTATAATCTCTGGATGCAACCAATGTGTAATCATGAAAAGTGCATGCGTACAAAGTAAACTCTCAAAGATCAATGAGTTACCGAGATGGCGATCACATTCACATAAAAATCAACCAGTGTTGCCGTCAGCCACCTGCATGAATGAACAATAATCATCAAAATGAAGGCAATTTGACAATGGAAAATGATTTTGATCTGCATATTCTGATGCAATTCACTTGTTAATAATGCACACCAATCATCTAAACAATAAACCATACCACATACAACAAAATACCATGCAGAATTTTAACAAAGGCGACATATCTCATGAGAAATCTATATTGCCTTCAACCGTTGAGCAAGCCTGAGTTTTTTGTTGGCACAATAAAGAAACATGTTTACTTTACCTTACGCAAGAGAAACGCAGGCAGATTCAGGTATAAGAAAAACTCCACTTATACCCAAAAAAAAAAAACCTTAACCAGCAAATCTACACGGCTGCATTGAGCATATAAAAAATCCTGTGGACAAAATTGCAAAGCCTTGCTACCGATCCGCAATCAAGCACATCAGAAAAAGAGCAACATCGACCCAAAATAAGTGGAGTATGCAGGAGGCGGGGATACGAGGACCAAGAAGAGGTGGCGCGGTACTCACGGCGTAAGCAGGCCAGGGCGGAACGGAGATCCGTCGGTAGCGCAGGTATACACCAGCGTGGCCACCATGAGCAGGCCAAGCCCAATGAACAACGCCCTCCAAACGACCAAGCTAGCCGGCGCCGCCATTGCCGCGCTACTCTACTCACTCACTGCGAGACGAAATGGACGCGGATTTAGGGGGAGGAAACAGTGTCGCGGGCGGAGACAAGTATACGGCTGACGAATCGCACATGGGGAACTGGAGGAGGTTTGCGGACGCGAAGCTGACACGTCGGCGCGGCGAAAGCGGAGGCGGAGGCGAGGCCACGTAGGCCTTGGACTGGACTGGCGGACGGAGCCGCTGCATGGTGCGATTTGAGGAGGCGTGCAGCGATCGGAGAGTGAATTTGACGGGGAACTCGGGAGGTCAGGGCCGTCAGGCGGGGAGAGGAAGTCGCCAGCGACAGCGGCGGGTGGAATCCGGCGGCGACAGTTAAAACGAGGTGGTGAATGAGACGTGCGCGCGCGGAGAAGACGGGTTCTCGGTAATGAGCGTTCTGCTCGTGGGCCGCGGATGAAGGTTCGGCCTGCATGTTTCGGGAGACAAAGCTAATGGACCTGATTTAGAGGAATGGATGTTTGAGGCCCATGGCATAATACGCGGCATTTCATTTTGTCTAGCTTTTCATTTTCGGAAAATAGAGAGGAGTCCACGGTAAATGACAAGACGACGTCGCTGCAGCAGGCAGCAGAGAATGGTCAGATATCCGGCCCAATCTTAGCAGCAGCCCATGTCACGTCACTGGTGTTAATGAACAGTATCTGGGTCTCGGATGGATGGCTCGTCGTCGCAGTAGCCATACCCATTAGCCGATATGCTTTGCCACACGTTCTCAAACTCGACTTAATTGCTCGTCGCAGAACTCGAGGGTGAAGCATCCCAATGCATGAATGCGGACAGCCGGCATGCATCAGTAATGCAAGATGCATGGAGATGGAATGGAACACATGACCGGTGACGTTGTCGAGATGCAATTTTGTTCATAGCTGTATAGTTGCAGCCTCCTCCTAGATGCAATTTTGTTCATAGCTGTATAGTTGCAGCCTCCTCCTCCTAAGTCCTATATTATCTGATGCAGGGAAAGATATATATACATATATATTCCTTCTGGATATGGATCATGCGATTACAGGTCAGCATGCGCTGCTATGATCATCGTCGTCGTCTATCTATCCTCTGGCTAGAATTCCGTAGCTAGACTGCAATGCCTGCTCGAGCTAGACATTGGAATCTGCTGGGAAATGGAGCAGTAGCAGCCCTTGTGCGAGAAGACGCCCTTCTCCTCCTCTGATCTTACGAGGTCAGCTTAATTGCGTTCTGAGGTCACACACTCTGAAACTGAAACCAGCAAGGATGGTCTGTTCCATCCATGTGCTGATCCGTCCAAACGTTCGAGTCAGGACTTCACAACCGTTTCCTATTTCTTAATTAATTCGTTGCTGCGTCGTAGATATATTACTGACGAAATTATTGGTGGTGGCATTATATGCATTACTACTAAGAGTTAAAGATCGTCACTGACTTGAAAATTTTCTGTGTGCACAGGTTGAAGGATATATAGACATATCTTAACTATTCTAACCCTTGATGCATTATAATGCTCGAGAGGTCAGGTCTCAGAAAAATGAAAGGCGGTTGTATCTCGGGATCAAGCAGCGAGCCGGAGGAATCGCAACGGACCGGCAGAGGAAGCTGCAATGTCACCCAAGGAAACATGCATCGATTCTGTAAACTAACTTCGCTAAGCAACAACATAAGCCTATTAATTAGTCCAAAGTCAACTTCTTGAGCTGTACACAGATGCCTGATCTCTGTGTTTATTAGCTGCATGAGTAGTATGTGGGAACAAAATAGCCGCCGACTTGATTCATTACAATCTACCGAGCACTTCCTTCTGTGGACACTGATCACAGAATTGAGAAAATCATCTGTCAACTGAGCTGATGTGTTGCTTCTCACATAACGACATCTGTATATTGGGGGCTTGAACATGTGAAAACGCTATAAATAGTCGAAGCTAGTATAATACTCCTATAATGAATCTAAAAGTATGAATAGGACAAGTTAGTCGCCTCCTCTCCCTGAAATCGGAAAGGACGGTCAGTTTGCTCCCCTAACAATCAGGTTATTTCTTCAGTTAGGGCTCTTTTATAACGCAAGATTTTCATAAAAATTGTGCAAAAAATTCACAAAAATTAATTCAATTTCACAGAAAAAACATAGAAAAAAAAAGTTTTCCTTCGTTCCAAAAGAGGCCTTAACATCTGACTTTTTCAAATGTGCATGCAGCTGTCAAAATCATGAGCATTTCAGTGTGGAAATCTGTAGCTATAGGGAGTCACGGAGTGTTGTTGGCACCCCCGCTACTAAGATTTCTCAAAAACGTAAAATAACGAAAAGAGAGAAGGCGTGCGTGGCTGCATCTCCAGATAAACAGGTACTAGTACTAGCTAGCTAGTGAACTAGTTATTGCAGGAATCGGAATAAGCAAGAAAAGTGATAAGAATTTTCTTCTCATGCTGGAAGAGAGTTTTTGTGTTGTTAGCATTAATTTTGTAAATTAACTTCGCAAACTAAAAGAGAACTGATCAGGCTTGATAGTTAATTAGTATTAGCAGTCAACCACTTGATGAGGTGTCCATAGATGCGTTCATCACTGTGTGTGCAATATAATTTTCTTCATGATGCAAACGATAGTTAAGGCTACATAAATTTGTTGAATCTGACCTGAACATGGCCTACCGGTAGTGATGTTATTGTTATGAATGGATCAACACATATAGTGAGTGCTGTCTCTTTCGACTTGATAAACGTCTGACAAACAACTATTTTAGAAGTAGTGCCTGCTAACCTTTTAAGTGGGAGTCCGGGACAGCATGAAAAGCACATATGTATGTTCCATAAATATACGACAAGGTCAACTGCATCCGAATTACGTCCTGAGCAAGGCCAGTACTCATTATAAAGAAAACGGAGCAAAAAAAAAAGGTGGTTAAGTTATGATTGGATCAACAAATAGGACAAAACGAGCTAACCTTCAGATCAGGGTCACATAGCTTTCAGCTTTTTGTGATAGAAAGAAACAATCACACTTATCAGAGTTCCGAAACTTATGCCTTAAGTTTTTGTACCCAAAAGCACAAAAAGGGTACTCCTCCAATCTTCTAATGCTCATGAAAGCAATTCCAGGATCGAAGATCATCTTGTTGTGTGTGCATTGGATGCCACTAACAATCGTAGCTCGGTTAGCTGCCTCTCCCAAGAACAGTCTTTATGTTTGTTTATTCCAAAGGGAACTTGCCATTTACGTGTAGCTCGAAGCTATCGGTAGCTCCTTCTTGCTCTCTCCTATACTACCAAAATAGGAGTAGTGTAAGTTATCCATATGCTAGTACATTTGTAACATTGGAATGACCAACAGCGAAGCGATGATCAACTAATTAACCTGTTTGATTTGGACTAGGGATTCAAAATTGTATTATTGTTTCAAATAAAAGAGATATAGAATTGGTCACAAAAAAACTGTCTGCAAACTGAAGTATATTCAAATAGTGGCATTTTGAGTTTCTCGTTTGGGGGGATCTACTAGATAGGACCAAGTGGCTACTTCAGCTACTACTAGATAGGACCCCTCAACATGAATACTAGATAATGCTATTAATCACTCGAAAGACATGTATGCCCTTGTTTGTTTATATATAAAATGATATACCCTGCCAAGAATATGCATGATTGCTGTGCAGCAGGGATATATATCATCAGAACAAAGAAAGTCTACTTAGATACTCCATCTGTTCTTAAATTGATGTCGTCGTTGACTTTAAATCTCAACTTTGACCATTCGTCTTATTCATAAAAATGTCATATATTTTGTTATAATTTGCTTTATCATCAAAATGTATTTGAAACACAGTTCAGAATTTTATATTTTTTGAACTAATTTTTTGAATAAGTCACCACTACACATATGTGGAAGGTGAGTCCCAAAAGAGTGCGCGAGTTGAACCCTATGCTCATATTCGTTCCATTTACGACGGCTCCCCTCCTAAAAGTAGATTATATTCCTCCTACGTATGGGGGCAATTGGGGATGAGATCCACGGCTCCTCCACTGTTCGAACCCCTACTATTTAACCACAACCGTTAGAAATTTAAAATATGGTAAGCCTTTTCATTGCTAAATTGAACTCCGATCCAGCCCTTTGAAGTTTTCACCTGGGATGCTTAATTACAGTGGTAATGTTTGAACATACTCCCTCAGTCTGCAAAATGTTGATGTTTCGGACAAGATGATTGAACTAAAGTTGAACTGGCGATCCCTGTTGGAACGACATAAAAAAAAGAGTGGATGGAGTACAAATTTTAAATTATAGGCCTTCTTTGGAACAAAACAAAGGAAATTTTTCCGTTTCTTATATTTTTTTGGTGAAATTAAACTAATTCTTATGAAATTCATGTAAAATTCTTGCGTTTCAAAAAGGCCATATCCATTGAATTAAACCCTCATTTAGAGCCTGTGTGGATATGGCAGACTAATTGTTAGTGCGTTGGCTGTTTGAAGGAAGGACTAATTATTAGTCCATCCTTCAATAAAATCTCTATTTTACCCCTGATTAATTATTAGTCCGTGTATATTTAGATCCATGACTAAGTATTAGATCGCTAATTGTATTACCAGTCATGTATTTTAATATTTTATAATTTTTTCTGTCATTTCCTCAAATTTACTTTCGGCATTTATTTAACACAAATAAACTATAGTGTAATCAGAGTAACATAATAAATCAATTATTTAACATAAATAGTTGGAACAGTGTGAAAATTC
>BCLG01003005.1:20800-40971 GCA_001602295.1 Zoysia matrella
AGTTTGTTTATGGTCCTTTTGCTCTGTGGATCGGCCTCGTCCGACGTGAGTCGCATCGTCGCTAATCGCGAGGCAACCAAATTTCTCCACTGGGCATGCACTTGCATTAGACATGACACGGTCCCATCTGCCCATCTGCCAGTGGGCACAGGGACCTCACGCCAACACATCTGTCAGTAGTACAGTAGTTCCCTGCGATTTGGGGTAAGTCAACACTTTTGTTCGGTTGCCCTAGAAATCATTACTCCACAGGATTGTTTTTTAGCATGCATAGATTAAGTAAATTTATATTAATTATTTAATTTTTGTATATGAAAAATTCTTTTAAAATGAGAATGAAACTCACTTTCCTCTTTACGAGAAAGAATGAAATCACACCTTAAACAAAATCAAGTTGTGAAAAACAAAATCAAGTATAAATTAAACTTTAATCCTGTTTAAAAAAACTTTTTATAAATAATTCACATAGATTCGCTTGATCCAAGTGAAATGAATCTTAACCAAGCAAACCGATGATATGGGCCGACTATTTGACTTGATATCCTGGGTCAAAGGCTATGGACGACATACGTACGCCGTGCTATCACAGAACCAGCCTGTTTCCATGTAAAACCCGTTATCACAAAACAATCTTTTCCTAGTTGCAAGGGCACGTTAGTGTTCATGCTCATGTGTCTCGATGGACTACC
The DNA here is from genome assembly GCA_001602295.1 of Zoysia matrella. Classification (NCBI taxonomy): domain Eukaryota; kingdom Viridiplantae; phylum Streptophyta; class Magnoliopsida; order Poales; family Poaceae; genus Zoysia; species Zoysia matrella. The sequence continues at coordinate 21,490 of BCLG01003005.1, forward strand.
AGGATGGGTGGAGAGCATGGTGACATGTGTGCGTGAATCACGTGGGTAGTCGCTGCCAAACCGAGCATAATTGTACTTGCGAGAACCGAACTGGTCACTTGCACCAACAGCCGTGCGCTGCAGGGCATGTCGAATTTAGCCGATCACTGTTTCATGGTCGAGACGAGGTCCAGGCTAGATCCAGCCTATGGACAGAACCACAGAGCTGTGGTGTTCCAGCTGAGGTGGCGCCGCTCTTTCGCCGTCGGCGTCGTCGAAGAAGACCGGCCGGACGGGTCCACGCGCGGCTACCATCGGACCCCCCTGGGGGGCAGGGCAACTTTTTGTTTGGTCGCTACGGAGGGGGGCGGCGGCCAATCCGCGGGCGGGGCCGGCGGGGGAATCACGCCGCCCAGCGCGAGCGCGCGAGGCGACCTGCTGCCACCACCTGGACCGCACCGCCAGCATCCTTTCTGGCCGTCCCGTCGAGTCTTTCTTTCTTCCTTGACCAGACCATAGGATAGAAAACAGTCCAGGCACTTTAGTCCTCCACATCGTTATCTGTAGCCCACCTGGCCGCGTTTCGACCTTGCACGGTTCCTGCTGGCGGCGATCGACGCCAGAGCGGGTAGGGGATCGCAGCAGAAACCACCTGCACTGCAGCCACGAGGCGCCGCGTGGGGCCGTACGTATGCCGGAGTGGTCTCCAGCCGGTCGCCGGCGGGCCCGCGTCGGGAAGCTTCGACGGGAGGAACTATCGCGCGGAGGACGGTGGTGCTGTACAGTTGGTTGGATGGTTTGGCAGAAAGGCCGGGTAAAACCACGGGTCCGCGGCCGGGACAGCGACCGCACGCACGCAAGTGCGTTTGTCACATGGGGCGCCACGTCGGACCGTCGGCTCTCTTCTCCATTCAGGTTGATTACCTCGGCGTTCGGAAACCTTGGGGAAGCTCATCGGCCACTGCTCGTTCTCGCCGTGTCCCTTTCTTGTGTGACGACAGCGTAGGTAAACGTCTGGCGAAAATTACCGGGGAATCACGCCGTGTTCACACACACTGGGATTCTTACACGTTGAACTAGGCAAATCCTTGTGGTTAGCGCTGACAAAAACGATGCAAACAGCTAGTTGCCCTCGCCATGAAGATTTTTCTGAGCCTCGCCCGTCTCGCCGGTCAAGCGAATGGCTCCATGGACACAGGCGTCGGTCTCCTCCGCTGCTTTTCTAGCACGGAGATCACGGGCAAAAGCGACGCGGCGCACGGCGGAGCCGGACCGGAGGAGGGCGCTCGGGTAGCTCGCCGGCTCGCCGTCCACTTGCGTTGGCTCGTCCGTGCGTGCGTTTGCTTTATCGGTGTCGCTTGATATTTACCCTAGCATTCGCTTCTTGATCCAACTGATTCTTCTAACCCCACGAAGAAGAACCAGCAATGTAGGAGTCCTTAGTGGAACTATTGTAGGCCTGGCCCAATGTATATGGGCCGGGCTGTCCAAGTCAATTACTAGTACTTTGGAGTACCAGTTCTTTCTTCTCCCTTTATTTAAATTTTTGAATTTCACTGAGCTGATGTTGTGTTCCGCCATGGCGCGCGCAGGGGCTGGTGATCCTGACGATCCAGGCGCGGACGATGTCGCTGATGCCGCCGCACTGCGACAAGACCACCGCGACGCCGTGCGAGCCCGTGTCGGGTGCGAAGAAGGCGATGCTGTTCGCGGGGCTGTACCTGACGGCGCTGGGCGTGGGCGGGATCAAGGGCTCGCTGCCGTCCCACGGCGCGGAGCAGTTCGACGAGCGCGACGCGCGGGGGCGCAAGGGCCGGTCCACCTTCTTCAACGACTTCGTCTTCTGCCTCTCGTGCGGTGCGCTCGTCGCCGTCACCTTCGCCGTCTGGGTCGAGGACAACAAGGGCTGGCAGTGGGGGTTCGGCATCTCCACCATCGCCATCCTGCTCTCCGTCCCGGTCTTCGCCGCGGGCTCCGCGCTCTACCGCAACAAGGTGCCCACGGGCAGCCCGCTCACCACCATCGCGAAAGTCGGCCTCGCCGCCGCTCTCACAAGCCGGCGCGGCGGCGCGCAGAGCGCGAGTAACGGCGCCGTCATCGACCGCACACCCAGCCCGACGGGTAGCGCCGACATGAAGGATTGCTGCAAGCCGGGGGACGGCGACTCCGCCGATGCCGCGCCGTCCGAGCGGACGCGCGAGCTCGCGTTCCTCAACTGCGCCGCGCAGCAGGCCGGCCAGCTCGCATGCCTCGCGTGCACGGTGCAGGAGGTGGAGGACGTGAAGATCGTGCTCATGGTGCTGCCCATCTTCTTCTCGACCATCATGCTCAACTGCTGCCTGGCGCAGCTGTCCACCTTCTCCGTCGAGCAGGCGGCCACCATGGACACGCGCGTGGGCAACCTCCGCGTGCCGCCCGCGTCGCTGCCCGTGTTCCCCGTCACGTTCATCATCATTCTCGCTCCCGTCTACGACCACGTCATCGTGCCGTTCGCGCGCCGCGTGACCGGGACCGAGATGGGCATCTCCCACCTGCAGCGCATCGGGACCGGGCTCGTGCTCTCCGTCGTCGCCATGGCCGTGGCCGCCGTCGTCGAGGTGAAGCGCAAGAACGTGGCGGCCGACGCGGGGATGCTCGACTCCGCGAAGCCGCTGCCCATCACCTTCTTCTGGATCGCGTTCCAGTACCTGTTCCTCGGGTCCGCCGACCTTTTCACGCTCGCGGGGCTGCTCGAGTTCTTCTTCAGCGAGGCTCCGTCGCGGATGAGGTCGCTGGCCACGTCGCTGTCGTGGGCGTCGCTGGCTCTGGGGTACTACCTGAGCTCCGTGCTGGTGTCCATCGTGAACAGCGCGACGGGCCGCGGCGGGCGCCGGCCCTGGCTGCACGGGGACAACCTGAACCACTACCACCTCGAGAGGTTCTACTGGGTGATGTGCGTGCTCAGCGCGCTCAACTACCTCTTCTTCCTCTTCTGGGCCATAAGGTACAAGTACAGAAATGCAGGGGTGATCAAAGGGTAGATAACATCGCCATTCGCCATTGGTGTGAAAGCTAGTGGTGGGAATGCAGAGCTCAAGTGTTTATATAAGTGGCGGATTCTACTTCTTGCAAACAAATTAGAGATCAATTTCTATGCTGGGTGGTGGATTCCGAGGCTGTGATGGATATGGTTGGTTGACTCAACAAGTAAATTGACAAAAGGTGGCTTCATATGGGAATTGGGATGCGGATTTGTTCATATGTTAGGTTCGAGTATAAATACATTTTCAAATAACAACTCAAATTATTACAGTACTAGAAGTACAACTCTGGTGTTGCTTCAGGTCTGCCCTATCTGCAACACTTGCGGAATGTGAGGCAGATAATTTGAAGATTGTTAAAATGGTGTAATCCAAACAGTCCGTAAATAAACTATTCCATCCATAATACAAAATTGAAAGGATAATAGAGGAAAAATGGTCCGATTCAGAAATGCAATCCTGGACATGAGGAAATTAACTTAAAGATAAATTGGGTAAAAAGGTGGAAATGCGAGGATAGTGTTGACGCCGAAATCGAGTCTGAGTCAATGCACCGCTCCCACATCTGCGTGCAAAAATGCCGACGTTTCTTTAATGCCAGGTTTGAGACAGCAATGAGACAACTCCGTCTCGAGAGGGACTCCGTCGGAGGAGAATCGTCTTAGGTTGATCCAAGCTCAGTCAGGCTAGTCGGATCGCCTTCGGTCGTCGTCGGGACAAAGGAAGAACAGCAAAATAGGGGTCGAGTGAGGGGATTAAGGTTAGAAAAGTGCAAAATATAAACACAAATAGTTTGATCAATTGTGATACCTTTCAACCAGCTATGGGCCTCTATTTTATAGAGGTGGGATGGTGTTATCTCGCAGAGCAACAGATCTCTCAAGTTAGGAAATAATTTGAAATTGATCTGCTGAAAACTTTTCTAAATAGACACCATCGAAGTCTCCAGTAGAGTGCCGGACACTCCGGTGACCGGAGTCTCTGGTATTACGCCGGAGGATCCGTCGTGTAAATCCGGAGAACCCAAAAGGGCCTGCCGAACACTCCAGCGGTGTGTCGGACATTTCGATGTATAAAACACCAAACTTGAGAGGGTTTACCGAACAGTCCGACACTGTGCCGGACACTCTAGTGGGCCAAGTGTCCAAACTCGAGAGAGCTTATCGGACAGTCCGACACCGTGCTAGACACTCCGATGGGTCAAGTGCCCAAACCTGAGAGAGCTTACCAGACAGTCCGACACAGTGTCGGACACTCTGGTAGCCAAAGTACCCAAATTCGAGAAGGCTTACCGGCCAGTCCGGCACAGTGCCAGACACTCCAGTGGGCGCAGTGCCCAAACCCGAGAGGGCTTGTCGGAGACTCCAGTATTGTACTGGACACTCTGGTGATGCCATTTTTTGGGTGTCAACTGCTCGCTGTTTTTTGGTGAAGTCTCTACACCATAAAGCATTCTAAGCACGCAAAAATATCTAAGAGCGATGGTTTTCTCAACTCATTGGTCATTACACCATTCTTGGCGACGATATCCTTTATATCGACCATTCTTTCTTTAAGCTTCTTACCATACACTTAGATGATACTTTTTCGAGTACCGATCATTAAGGGCCTTAGGCAATGACTCTCCACTCATATTTTTTATTATGTATGCATTTTTGGCGATAACTTTTACTATTCAGTATGGCTCTTTCTAACTAGAAGACTATTTTTCGAACTCGTTGCTTCTTAAGGCTACGGGCAGAATAGTTTTCTAAACCAACTCGCCCACCTAAATTTTTTTTACTTTTACCTTTTTATTGTAGGCTCTCGCAACTCTAGCTTTGTCTCTCTCAATTTCTTTCAAAGCATTTAAACGTTTATCGGTGACTTCATCGATATTGTCTAGCATTAGAATTCTATACTCATAGGTGGATAAATCATTTTGTTTAACAAATTTTAAAGCTCCTAGATTTACCTCGACGGGTAAAATGATATCTTATCCACACACAAGTTCATAAGGTGTTATCTTAGTTGCCCCGTGCCTAGATATCCGATGAGCCCACGAAGCTTCTAATAAGACTTTATGCCATCTCTTGAGATGATCCTGTATCTTTTTCTAAATGAGTTTAATCAACGTTTTATTACTAGACTTGGCCTGACCATTGGCCTGAGCATAATATAGAGATGAATTGAGTATCCTAATTTCGTAAGATTCAACAAATTCTTTGACATGACCGGAAAGTAAAGAAAGTACCTTGGTCGATAGTCAAAGTTTCCGGTATGCCGAATCTATAAATAATTTGCTCGGTAAGGAATTCAATTACCTCTTTATGAGTCATGTTCTTGAGAGCCACCGCTTCAGTCCATTTGGTGAAATAATCTGTTGCTACCAACACAAAGTGGGGTCCTTTTAAAGACGGAGGATGTATTTACCCTATAAAATCCAATCCCCATTTTCAAAATGACCACTGTTTTATAATAGGGTTCATCGTAGCAGCGGGCACCAATTAAATACTGCCAAACTTTTGGCACACTTCACATCTTTTGTACTAACGATAACAATTGGCAATCATGGTTGGCCAATAGAACCCAGCTCTCCTTAGCAACCATTTCATTTTCAGAGCAAATTGATGCGTATCACAAATGCCCTCATAAACTTCTCACATATCAACTCTAGCTTCATCATCACCCAAACATTTTAACAGTAAATCATCTCTCGTTCAGCGGTATGAGTCACCATCAATCAAAGTATATTTGAAAGCTACATGCCGAACATTTCTATCCACACTTTGGGTTAGACTACGAATATATGAAATTATGTGTGATCTCCAATCAAGCGATTCGACACCATCACAGCTTGATGTGTTAGTATCTGAATGGTCTAGCTCCTACACCTCAAACATCGGTTTCTTATTGACTGAAAATCTACCTTTACTAACATTATAACCTGACGCTTATTGAGCCAACTCATTGGCTTCACTATTTTTCAGTCTAGGCACATGATGTATATGGAATTCATCTATTCTTCTAATGATGTCTAAACACTTATCTAAAATGGCATTCAATAATTCATATATGCATTGAAAATTTTTAGAAATTTATTGTACTACTAACAACGAATCACCGAAAGCCTCTACATGCTTAATCCCATGGACTGTAACATCTTTAAACCGAACAACAATGATTCATATTCGGTATGGTTATTGGTGCAATTATACTCTAATCGGTTTGAGTATTTAAAGTGTGCATCATGAGGAGATACTAAAACCACACTAACACCTTGACACTCTTTACAAACCGATCCACCAAAATATAACTTCCAAGGGGTAAAAGTAATATAAGCAATATCTAAATAATGCTCTAAATCAATACGATGTTCAACAATGAAATTAGCAACAATTTGATCTTTCATGGATTTCAATGATTCATAAGCCAAATCATATTTAATCAATGCATAAGCCCATTTACCAAGCCTACCACTAGAAATCGGCATATACAACATATGTTTAATAACATAGGTTTGACAAGCAACCACATAAGCGCTAGATAACAAATAATGTCTCAACTTGGTGCAAGTATGATATAAGAAAAAACATATTTTTTCATGAGAGTGTACCTTGTCTCCGCATCCACCAACCTTCGGCTTAAATAAGTGATCACGTACTCATTTCCTTCAGCTTCTTATGTCAAAATAGCACCAACCGCATCATCTTTCGCTGCTACGTAAAGATGAAAATGGACTCCTCCCTTTGGCGCCCTAAGTACCAGTGGTGAAGACAAATACTCCTTGATCTTTTCAAAAGCTTCTTTCTGTTTTGCCCCTCAATTAAATTCGGTTTCATTTTTCAACCGAAGAATAGGAGTAACTGCATTGATCTTTCTCGATAAGTTGGAAATGAATCGTCTCAAGTAATTTACTTTTCCCAAGCTTTACAACTCTCTCTTACATATAGGCGCTTGCACATTCTTAATTGCTTCTATCTTCTTAAGATCTATCTCTATACCATTTTTATGAATAATGAAGCCTAAAAACTTATTGGTCGATACACCAAAAGCACATTTGAGCGGATTCATTTTTCAATCGAAACGATGCATTCGATCAAAGCGAATTGTAAATCGGCCAAGTGAAAATCTAAAGCGGTCGATTTGATCACCACATCATCTACGTAAATCTCTATGATAACACCAAGTAAATCATGAAAAATAAAGTTTATAGCTTTTTGAAATGTGATACCCGCAATTTTAATTCAAAAGTCATAAGAACTCACTCAAACAATTCTAAAAAATGAAGATATCTAAAAGCAGTTTTAGACATATACTTTTTGACCATGAAGATTTGGTTGTATCCCGTATTACCATAAAAAAGCTAATAACTCTATGCTCGGAAGCATCATTAATCAACATATCGGCTATGGGCATAGTATATTCATCTTTAGTAGTGGCTCTATTTAAAATTTTGAAATCAATGCAAACTCTAATCTTACCGGTGTTCTTCTTTTCCACCGACACGATGTTGGATATCTACTTCACATACCTGCAAGGTCTTATAAATTTTGCATCAAAGAATCAGTTAATTTTTTCTTTAATCCGATCATGCATGTTCGGGTTAAACATCCTCATCGGTTGATTAAAAGGTCTAAAACCAGATTTTATTAGAAATCGATGTTCAACTAACTCACGGCTCAATCCGAGCATTTTACTATAAGACCATGCAAAACAATCTATATATTTTTTTAGTAAACCGATTGACTTCACTTTATAATCGATTTTCAGATTTTAATTTATATAAGTTGGTCTCCGGTGGGTCAAGTGGCTAAACACAAGAAGACTTAGCAGACACTCTGATGATATTTTTTTTTTTTTTGTCAGCGGATAGTATCCGTTCTCAAGTCAATGCGTCATCTCATCTGATATTACTCCCAGAAAGCTAGACATCTACTAGTACTAGGATTTAATATAAATCGCTGTCCGTCGGAAAAGCAAAGTTTCTACGAGCACTGGTAGCAGGAGCTGCTGGGCACCGAGAGCGACCTCGACGACGGCTTTCCCTCATTCGCTGCCGCTCCTTCCCTGTTCCCTCCAAAGCTGCAGTGGAACGCAACAAAGAGGAAGGAAAGAGATGCTTCGTGGGCCGGCGTTATGTTAATTCAACATGGGCTGCTACGCGTCTCAAGGAATCCGTACGTGGGCCGACTCCGCCGATACGCAGGACACCAAAGTGGACCGGTGATCTGTTGGACCTGCGCTAAAAGTTGGACTGCAGCCCGCTTTGCAATCTGCTGCGGCCGTGTGCTTCCTCGGAAAGCTATTTGAGCGGCCTCAATCCCATTGCCCACCAGCAGCGAACACGGAAGCTATTTCCGCATCAACAAATCAATACTACTGGTAAACACATAAAATTCGTGCTTATCGCGGAATGCGTCACGCAACCTCATCCAGAGAAAATACAATGCATTCTGTCCTCCCAAGTCAACGCTCATCATCTTTTACGTCAAGACAAGCGAGAGGGAGATCCGTATCCGGCACAACTAGACACGATCTCTCTATCGTCATGACTCGTCCATTCGTTGAGTTGCGTGCACAACTGCCTTAGCACGCGCCACGCCCCACGCGTGGCTCCTTTTTAATTTTGACGCCCGGGGTGCAGTGTAATGACGTCAAAAAATAATAAATTGAAAAAACCCAACCTAAATAAGACTTTGGTTTGGAATGTAGAACTTTTACAGTAATTTTGTAAAAATTTTAAAATCAATTTAATTTCGCATAGAAAAAAAAATTTCTCTATCTCAAACGGGTCTAAGGTCTTGCTTTGCATAGCATCAGAGCAAACGCTTGCTCAGGCCAGCATGCAGTACCTTGCTCGTTCCGCATCATATCGGCTCCTGCGGCACCATCAGAGCAATGGCTAGATTGCGCAAAATGGAGCCCAGTATTCGCACAAACCAAACAAACCCTCAGCTGAAACATGGAACCCCGCTCACCGTCGATCTGTTCGGCTGCGATTCTTTTTGCTACATGCCGCCCACAACCAAAGCAATAAGCTGCTGCAGCAACAGCTAGCTATACCAAACAGACCTAGGAGTACTTAGTTTCTGCCAACCAAGCAGCAAACCTTCACGAGTGCCTGAGCTGAGAAAAGTTTCCTGCCGGATCAGGCACCAGTGACCAACTCCACCCGGACAACTCAAAGTCTCAAACACGCTCGTACCCGCACACGGTAGTTCAACTCCACAGCTAAAAAGTCACAGGAGTCGGTCGCAACTGCATCTTTGGTCGTCCTAATTGGGTGTACCAACCGTACCGACGACTTTAGACCTTCTTTGCAATGCGAAATTTTTCTCTGTTTTTTATTTTTTTTTTTAAGTTGAATCAATTTCTTTAAAATTTTTGTTAGATTTATGTGAAATTTGAGCATTCCAAAGAAGACCTTATCTAAGAAAAGGAGACCTCATGCCAGAGGCCAACTTGTTCATCTCAGGTCCACATATTCAAAATCCACCTACTGGTACTGCTAGTATTAGCACAAATAAATGCCGAGTGGATAGCAAATCCAAAGCGGCGGCCTGACCCATTCAAATCCATTCAAAATCATGTGGCCGGTCGGGGCGGCAAGTGGAAGCAATTGGCCCTATCTTTCGTGCAGTAAAGAAAATGGCTGGGACCGGCACTAGTAGATTAGACGCTAACATCTACACAAAACGTCAGAACACCACTAGTAATTTCACAGGCCGAGATAACGTCTCCAAAGAACAAGTGATTCGTATTTTGAACTATGAAGATGGTGAACTGCAAGAAAAGAATTGATTCTTGGAGATTATGGATTCATTCGTCATGAACCGTTTGCAAAGACAAATCAAAGCATCTTGTCCAGCAGGAAAAGTATATAACCTTGGGTTTTACCTCATCCTGATAGTTGCGGTTTGCTTTGTTCAGCTGGAAGCCTGGAAGTGAGTAATTGGCAGGATTCTAGTAGCATCCTGCACCAGATGCCACCGGATGAACGGAATTTATTTGGCAGGTCCAAGTCTCGAATAAATACTCGATAGAAAACAAAGAGGGGTCATTTTTCCGCCCATATCGTTCCAGCGGGTTTCGTGGGCAAGATGTTGAGAGGTCACTTGTACGATCCAACCATAAGAAATCTACCACAACGGCAGAGTGAAGTGAAAGTCATCATTTCCAAAAATCAGATAATTTATCATAGCCACACAAGGTAGAAAACAAAGTCCTCATGGAAAGTATTCAGAAACGCAGAAGGCGTAATTTACGGTTGGAGTACAAGGAAACACGTAACGAAATTCAGACAGATACATAGCAGCTCGTTACAAATATTACATCTGAACATGAAGACAGTTGAGTTTATGACAGTACTGCCACTGACGATCAAGAACATAGCCTAGCCCAGTACCTGAAGGTAAACAAGCCTCGCAACGGCAGACACACATGCGATAGTATTCGCGCACACACGAGAAAATCTAGAAAAGCACGGCACACAGGAACATATACTTATGAAAGGTTGAACACTTGCCACCACGCAGCACGTACCTCAGGCTACAGCGACAACGCTAGATCCGGGGGCCAACTAGGGTTAAAAAGTTATATGCATGTCTGGTTCGATATTGTATCTTGGCTTTTTCTCTCCATTCAAAATAAAAAATTTGTGCCTTGCTGCCACCATACCTGGAAATGTACTGTAATCTTCAATATTGTCATGTATCCGCTGCTGTGCAATATGTCTTCCCCCTGCTGTTCCCAGTCTTGTTATTCTCCACTACCAAGCTTTTCTATCGTGGCTGCCACTATCAGATGATGCTTATATTCTCATGAAACTTCCTCCCCCACTCTCCATAGCTGTCAATAGCAGGCCATAGTGCAATTATTAAAAAGAATGATGCTCTATTCTGCAGATATCTTCCCATTAAGAAAGTTGATCCACATCCTTGAAAACTCAGACAGGCTGCAGCAAACCATGAAAAGACATAGTTTTTTTTTTTTTTTGAGACATGAAAAGACATAGTTGCAAGCTTAAATATGGATCTACACATGATACTAAGTGACCACTACAACGGCTATTCCATTTCATTACACTATGCAAATGATAAATGGAGTACAGTAGCTATGCACCATGAAGTATTAACCAGCTTTCACTTTCTGACATATTATGTCTCATGGAGCTCATTAAACAAAGCAAATTCCAAAAACTCAACTGTTTGTATGGCTGACGTGGATACTCTGTTCAATAGGATCCTCCCTCTCCTTGCACTCCCCTGTCCATCTCCAGATCCAAAAAAATCCCAGGCAGAGAAGCACAATCCAGCAAACGTACCACATGAGGACGCAGATCCATTCTCCTTGTGGCGAGAATGACCAAAAGTTGACCACCAGTTAGTCCAATTTGAGGCAGCACCATCTTTCCCCATGACCAGCAGCGGAGAAAATCTAAAATGTTTCATCTTCCTTTGGTCGCAAAAGCAGCGGATCTGGCGTCGCCGGGAGCCAGATCTACCAATCCGGGATCCAGATCTACCAATCTGAGCACGCCGGCACTCTAAAACAACTGAGATGACAGCAAAATTGGCGGGATGGTGATGAGAAAAAACCAAGATATAAGCAATGAACGAATAACCTAATTGGCCCCTAGATCTAACGAACGCCGCTATATCCTCAGCACGCGCCTTGCGGCGGCAAGTGCGCTTAGTCAGCGCCACCGTCATCACGAGCGGCGGCAGCGGTGGGTGGTCCCACCGCTCTCGCCGCCGCTCGGCTGGCCGGCTTCTCCTCGTAGACGAAAAACGCGTAGAATCCCCCGCAGGTGGTGGCCGTCGCCATGGCCCATACGAGCATCTTGACGGCCAGGGGCATGATCTCCGCGACTTTGTAGCTGAAGACGACGGTGAGCAGCGTCGTGAGCGCCCAGACCGCCGCCTTGACCTTCCCGCGCCGGGGGTTGTCGCGATCCAGGCGCTCATAATAGCGGAGGCAGCCGAAAAGGGCGATGAGGTCGATGTATGAAACGGTGACGAAAAGGATGGAGCTTCGGTCGCCGTTGGAGCGGTAGATTGCCATACCAGAGTTGAAGGTGAGAAAACCGAAGCCCAGAGCCGTGAGCCAAGAGAACTCTGCCATGGCAACAGGGACAGCGAGCTTCACAGCGCGGATTCAGCCAGCGTTTCGTACCTGGAACACAGAACAAAAGAAGCCATGATCAACGACAGGTGTGTCATAGGGCAGCTACGAACGGCCAAAGGCGCGACTCGAGCCACTCGCTGCCGTCGCCGGCGCCGGTCGCCGGTGTTTGCCCCTTAGCCCTACCTCTGTCTCGGGCGCGCCTCTGCACTGGATCTCTACTCATTCACAAAATAGCAGTTATAAAGGGCCGCGCTCACGCGCCTCTGCACTGGTGACAACACCTGTTCCGGTTCTGGTTCGCCTTCGGCTTTAGCCTCGGATGGCAGTTATAAACTGAGGCTTTCTTTCTATTTGTGCGTTGTTTTTATAAAATTGAATTGATTTTTGTCAAAAAAATTTATAATTTTTACAAAAGTCTTGCATTCAAAAAGGCCTGATTTCGGTTCGCATTCGGATTCGGATTCGAACTCAGGGATAGCAGCTATAAAGGGACGTGCCTATGCATTGCATGACAAGATCGATTCGAAATAAGGGACGCGTCTCTGCCCTGGATGACAAGACTGATTCCGGTTTTCGGACTCGGACTCGGACTCGGATTCGAATCTCAGACTCGGATAGCAGTTATAAAGGGACGCGCCTCTGCTCTGGATTCTGAAAATTTAAAATATCAACCGTTTAAATTAAAGGATTTTATTTAAATTTTTGATTCTAAAATTTAGATTTTATAAATTTAAAGTCCTAATCATTTATATTACAAAATTTTATTATTTTAGATAAATTAGTATGCATTATGATATAAAATTTTAAATAATATTTAAATTTATAAAATTATATGAGATTTCATAATCCTTCAAAAACTCAACTCATCTGTTAATATATTTATAAGATTTTTTTTAGTCGGATTCTAATGATTCAAACGGGCAAGTCCGGTTCGGATTCGGACTCGGACTCGGACTCGGACTCTCGAATTGGAACCGAGTCTGCCGTACTGCCCTGCAGCAGCAGGTGGGCCCCGAGCCCCTAGTTGTGCCAGCGCTGAACCGGATTTTTTTTACGGCCACCGTTGTCCGGTGGTGGCCGTTGCCACGGGATCACTGCGTGCGTGCGGCCGGTGAGTGCCGACGAGTACTTTTACAAGCGGGGCCCTTTGGTCAGTGATTAAAAACGGAAGCCACTGGATAACGGAGCAGGTGACTTGCGATTATCTCGTGACGGCACTGGTGCTACACTAAACTCTCTCTCCGTTCATAATTATTCCATCCGTCTCAAAATAAGTGGATATATGACTTTTTAAATTCAACATTTAATTATTTATTTTATTCAAAAAATTTACAAAAAATTACATAAAATAAACAAATCAAGTTTAAGTACTTCTACCAATAAATCATTACACAATAAATAAATAACTTTTTAATTTTTTTTAATAAGATATGGTTAAAAGAAGAAGTTTGAAATTTAAAAAACCTTTATTTTGGGATGAAGGTAGTACGAGTTATTGTACATTCAAATTTTATATTTTATTTTCACTTCTCAATACTCTCTCCGGTTCACAAAGAAAATTATTTTAAACACAGTTTTCAATGTATAACTTTGATTTTTATTTAATATAAAATATTTATCAAAAGATAGCATATTTATATTTTTATAAAAAGACAAATTTAATCATATGATTTTTATAATCTAAACTTAAAATATTAAAAGTTATTTGTAGTTTATATTTTCAATATTTGACTAAACAACTTCCTTTGTGAACCAAATAGAGTATATATTTCTCTCTTTTCAACAAATTTCTATCACTATCTTTTTCCTCCTTATTTCTACGTATTATACTTTTTTATTTCACTTTAATTTATGTGCTCAAATTTAAAATCACTTATAATTATGAATAGAAAGAGTAATTTTCATATCTAAAATAACTTATAATTGTGAATGAAATGAGTGCTTTCTAATAATATTATTATTACTAGTGGCTGCGTTCGGGAGATGGTTTAATGACGTCGTTATTTATTGTAGACTGTAGCCAGTTAGACCTATAGTAGCCAGTTAGACATAGAGCGAGGATAAAAAAAAATTCTTTGCAGCGAGGATAAAAAAAATTCTTTGCAGCGGCAGCCTACCGCCGCAGTCGCGGCACCGGCTACCGAACAAGCCCAGTGTTTCTGAGCTCCCATCACCTATCAGCAGAATGAGTTAAAAAAACTACTCCCTCCAAGTTCATTACTTTTTATGTTTTAATATGTCTTGAGTTAAATATTAGAAATATAAATTACAAATAACTTTAAAATAGTTAACTTTAAAAAATGTGAAAACTATATGAATAAATTTGTTTTTAAAAATTCTTTTATAAAAGTATATATATGTCACTTTTAAATAAAAATTTATGGAGAAAATAGAAGTTAAAGTTGCATTTTAAAGACCATACATTATCAAAATATTAAGAATTATTGAACCATTCCTTTTATTAAAGTTTGGTTTTAGATTTTTGCATTTTGAAGTCAAAGTTTTATTAAGAATTAAGTAAAGACTACTCCATCCGTCTCAAAATAAGTCTGGTTTTAGATTTTTCAAACTTAGCTATTTGACCATTCATTTTATTAAAGTTTTAAAAAATTATTTAGTTTATTGTGAACCGATTTATTATTAAAAGTACTTTAAGCTTGTTTAAAGTCAACTTTGATCATTTGTCTTATTCAAAAAATTTGATAAATTTCATATATTTTAATATAATTTGATTTATTATTAAAGTTATTTGAATCACAACTTAAAATTTTACAGATTCGAATAAATTTTTTGAGTAAAACAAATAATCAAAATTAATTATAAAAATTAACAACGATATTAATTTAAAAACGAAAGAAGTATGTCTACAAGCTCAAGCCCACTTAAAAAGATCCTTGCAACTAGGGGCGAAGGAGCAGCTAGCTGGAGTTTTTTTTTTAATAGTAATATAATATTTTAATGCTTATATCTTGACAATAACACTATAGATAGCTTTTGTTATTTTCTTTTCATTATCCACTTTATAATAAAGTATGTATGATAAGTTTTAAGAAATACTCCTATTATATTACTTATACCATTTTATCACCACATTATAGATGTCTTTATAATACGAACAGAGTATGTACGAATTTGGAACACTTTTTAACCGCTGTATCAAGATTTAATGGCCCAGATCATATGCTCAAGGAACCATTAAAAGTTAATTAACTACTGTACTCATTAGAGATAATTTTGCTTCGATGTAAATGCGCCGCGCTGTTCATCATCTCATAAAACAAGTGCTACAGTGCCGAAGAGGCCACGATTGGATGAACCAATTCATAAAATCCGGACTCGGCAGTGACCGGGGTACGATTGGTGATCCCCGCGTGTTTTTTTCATCATCAGAAGGTTAAAAGCAAATATAGCAATTAAAAAAATGAATTCAATGCCTTCTCCTCATTCAAAGTCCATCTTAGCCAAGTTACGTTGCATAGAGCTCCTCCGGTGGCAACTGAAAAATTGGGTGAAATTAAGAATATAATAGATCACTTCAAATTGAGCAATCATAATATGTTTCAAGTGTCAGCATTAGACAATAAATGTTCAGCAATACGACTTTCATACTCATAATACAAGTCATTTTAGACAACGACACAGTCTTCACAATATAATTTTGACTTTTATTTTTTAATAAAATAATTATAAAAAATGACATATATGAAATCACTTTTTAAAACAAATTTAATCATATGATTTTATATTTCTAATCCTAACAACTTAAATAATTTAAAAATTATTTGTAATTTATATTTCTAAAGTTTGACAAAGCAATATCTAAAACGATTTGAATTATGAGTATGAAAAGAGTATAAATTATGTAAGTCGGCAGCAAGAGAAAAATAGTTGTTGATGGCAATATCATAATTGCATTACTACCCTGGTAATAAGAAATAAAAAAAAACTTTTTTTCCACTCTCATTGCACTTCCTATCCTTTGGCTCTTGCCGGTGCTGGAAGGGTGAGTTTTGTTTCTATTAACCAATGGGCCCAATACTATCAGGCATAAGTATTGTGGTGTTTGCAAGAGTTAAAACCGGCTGACATGCTACCACCAGGGTCGGTCGTTTACATTGCGCATGCTAGACTACAGTCGACAAGTATTGTTTTGCCGGCTAATCCACTGTTTCCTTCGATTTTAAATTATTAGACACTGTTAATTTTTAACTTCAACTTTGATCATTCGTTTTATTTAAAAATTTTGTTCAAAATGTGTAAAAATTTGTTATTATTTGATTTATTATTAGTAGAATTTAAATTACAATTAATAGTTTTACATATTGAAACAAATTTTTAATAAAACAAATGGTTAAAATTGATATTAAAAATTAACTGTGTCAATAATTTAAAATTGAAAGGAGTAATTAAAATCAACAATGACTGGCAGCAGTTGGATAAAGCCTATGCTTAAACAATTCAGACCGCGACTCTTAGCCAGCGCAATGGTCTCTTCGTTCCGTCTCAGAATAAGTGTTTATCGCTTCAAATTTTTTTTCAAAAAAGGTGTTCATCTAGCTGTGAAGTCCACCTCTATCACATCCTCTCTCTCCAACCCCACTCACGTCTTCTCCCGCAATAATTCTAGCCTTTGCTTTTCACAACCCCTCTTCTCCTCGTTGCTTCCGCAGGACACCATAGAGAGGGCCGGGTCTTCTTCCGAACATAGCGACACTATCGGAGGAGGAAGCTGGTCGAACCAATGGCGCGTTGTTCGAATCGGAAGGCGGCGCGGCTATCTTCCATGCGGTGAGCGTTAGGTCTGAGTACGTTTCAACAAGGAAGATGTGCTGTATGTTCTAGACTCAGAAGAAGAGGAAGAAGAGCTCGAGGAGATTGCTGAGGAGGAGCAAAATCAGGTCACTCGAGAGCTCCAGGTCGCACCGGCACTGGAAACAGCCTGTCAACTCAATCTGTTTCAGACAATCTTTTTCCACAGCAACGTCGTATTTAGGAAGAGCAATCAGGTCATTTTCTTTTGTCATTAATTTGTGTTTGACCTTCTAAATCTACATTTATTTTAGGATAGAGGAAGTATCTAATTACTTGCTATTTTAAAATTTATAATTTTTTTATTTTTTGTTTTTTAATACACTTTTCTTTTTTTTTCATATATTTATATCTTTATTTTTTATTTTTTTTAACATATTTTACATTTTTCAACCTCTTTAATTCTCGACTCACAAAAAGCGACGGAGGGAATACATCGTCTGCAACGCGGTCGGCCACTCTTTCTCGGCCACCGAAATATTCGAATTCAAGGATTGTACCGTCGGGCAAACGACGATCTCAACATGTCGGAACTCGGAAATACCTATAGATAAATGCCTCTACACAAGTTTTCTTGTACTAGTGTCTGCATTGTTTGTGGCGCCCCTAGGCAGTATTCTCGGCTGACAGGTTAGAGTTTTGCTAGTGTCGTGGATGCCGACGTTGCCGTTCCCGATGGTGAGCGAGACAACCCAACCGGGAGGAAATTAATTTCTAGCCGGCAAGGTGCCGTCGGCATTGCCATTATCGATCCGGCAAGGCTGTAATTAAGGGGCATTGAGCTTTACTCCTTGCTGAATCCAGCAAAGAACAATGGCCATTCCAGCCTTTCATTACGCGTTGTTTCTTTTGCACGGTCGGGGCTTCTATGGTTGTTGGACGATGGTTAGGCTCGAAATCGGTGAGCTCCTCCCTCGCTACATAGATTAGGTTTCGGATCAGAGCTCTCTTTCTACTCGATTAGCTCGCGATCTCTCAACTCATCCGGTTTCGAAACGACGCAAGACGCAAAAGCCAATGATCGATGTGTTGGTGGCGCCACGATTGCTAGGCTCGGAGGAGCTGTTGCTGCCTTCGGCGTATACGTGCCACGATCGAGAAGAGCCAGCAAGTGCTTGTGGACAATTCGCCGCCCTGCAGCCGAAACAATTTGCAAATAATCTGATCATCCTCTAATATGCTCCAAATTTAAAAGAATCGTTTACTAGCTCTTGATGCACTCCGAAGATCGTCTGTGGACTCGGCTCCTCACGTCTCCCAGACTTAGCTTCAATATATATATATAGATACGTGGCCCCTCTCCGGCGCGCGGCGGCCGCTGCCTCTCCGTTCAGCGAACGGCTGCTTGCCAGAGCAGATCGCGGAATCCTCCTGAAGCATGGCGTCGTGGCTGCGACGTTCTCGTGAAGCATGGCGTCGTGGCGGCGACGTTCTCGTGAGCGACTGAGCCGGGCTTCAGGAGAACGTCCTAAAAAGGGTTACATGTCATGTGTGCTTTCAGACCTCATTGAATTTCTATAAAATATAAAATTTAGATCAAAGAATGTGATAATTTTTTTCTGTGAACAGATTTTTACGAAATTCTTATGAAGTAAGTAGAGCCTAACTAGTATGAATCTAACGAAGAAATAAAGGAACGAACAGGGGTGGGGGGGGGGGGGGAGCGGAGAGACCGGGTGCAGTTCCAAATAGCCTTCATATGAAAATTTGATGTTGAAACCCATTCTAACCCGCTGTAAATATGAACTTAACCCATCTACTTCATTAACCTATTTTTAACCCTTTTAAAACTAACTTATTTTAAACTCAATCCTAAACTTACATTTAAACCCAACCTATTTACAGTCCTACTGAGCCCTGACCCCCGGGTGTGCCGAAGAACCTCTTACGATTACTGTAGTGCCATCGTTATGGGCGACGACTACGCGGCAGGTCTGCTCCGGCACTGGAGCGTCCAAGCCGCAAGCAGCGTCACAGCCATCGTGGAGGCACGTGCCCCTCTGCGGAGTCTGCGGGTCAAGTCAAGATGCTCAACAAGGTCAGGCCGCCTTGGCAGGCCCTCATTGAGTAGTCATGGGGCAACCGCAGCTTTGAAAACACAATCTTAAATTATTAGTTTATAATTTTTTTATTTACTGTTATTTTCGTTTTTAAACATAAGTATTTTTAGATTTAAATAAAATCAAACTTCTTTAACTTTGACTATTAATAATATAAATTAATAATATTTTATTATATATAATATCATGTTATTAGATTTTTTTATAAAACATACTTTTATAATATGTAATTTTTTATATTAAAAATTATTTAAATTTATAGATATTATTAAGTTAAAATTGATAGTATTTGCCTTTAACTAAACTCAGAAATACTTATATGATGGAAGGAGTACTTGTTATTTTTACTTTTTAATATATTTTTTTTTCTATTTTTAATATCTCTTTCGTCTTAAAATAAATATCATTTTCTATTTTTTAAAATCGACGTTTCACCATTCGTTTTATTCAAAATAAATTTGAAAATGCAAAAATAAACAAGTCAAGCTTAAAGTACTTTTAATAAT